>PVHP010001375.1:0-107945 GCA_004024765.1 Zapus hudsonius | reverse complement strand
AGCTGAAGCCAGCTCTTCTCATGTGCCCTCATCACAACTGTCCCCAAGCCTGTCTGTCCTCATGGATGGTGAAATGGGGCTAAAGATAACCCTGCCTGGACCTTTGTGTGGGGGAAAGCTTGCAGAACCCAACCCTCCTTTGCTGTGCATGGCGGGACAGGTCAGCACCCTCTCTGAGCCCCTGGATGCTTGAAAACATGCCTTACCTATCTCTCCAGGGCACCACTGCAGATTTGTAACCACTCAGCCTCCCTTGCCCACTGGGCTCTCCTGCCTGAAAGAAGGCCAGCCTTTCAGGACAGTGACGCTGATCCCGCCTGGGGGCCAGAGCTCCTGAGAGGCGCCTGGGCTCCCCCGTGGACACATGTGGACTTTCCGACAGGCTTCCAGCCAGCAGGGGCAGTCAGGATGCCAATGCCATCATGGGACACACTTTTTATGACAATAAAGGAAAGATGGAGATGGGAATCGAAGGTCCTGGAAGTCACGGGGACAGATGGTGCCCAGAGGTGTAGGAACCACATGGCTAGGTTGGAGCGACTTGGTGGCTGTTCTCTGTGTAAGCCGGTGTTGACAGTCAGAATTCAGGACTCGTGCTCTGGCTGGTGGGTGCAGCATAAAAACAAGCTGGTATTGGTCTGGGGGGTGGGGCAGGAGGGATGAGTGGCATGCCCACCCATTGGAGAAGTTTTGCAAGTATCTTCCTGGGTCTAAAAGGTGTCTGCCACGTTCAGTGACCACATGGATGACATGATGGGCGGATAGACAGAGGGACGAATGAATGTCTAGAGGCTGAGCTCACTGGGCACTGAGCTGAGTCTGTTTGTGTGCCAGCCCACTACTGGCATCTATAACCCATTTTTTTTCCAAGGTAGGTTCTCGCTCTAACACAGGCTACCTAGAATTCACTATGTAGACTCCAGTGGTACAATCAGTGCGCTGAACCTATAAACCTCTTAATGGATGGCTTGGGACATCACATTAGGTATAGATTTTTAAATTGTCATTTATTTATTTGTTTATTCATTCATTCATTCATTTGGTTGTGGAGGGTGTGAGTGTGTGAGTGCAAGCGCATGCACACACCGCAGCAAGTGTGTGGAGGTCAGGGGACAACTTGTGGGCCACTCCTTACTTCCACTCCAACTGAAGCAGGGTCTCTCATTGTTCACTACTCCATTGGTGAACGTCCAAGAAATTCTCCTGTCTCTGCAGTCCCTTCTTGCTGTGGGTGCCCTGGATTACAGAAACCCACCACAGATTTTATGCGGGGTCAGGGGATTCAAACTCAGGTACTCAGAGTTACATGGCAAGTGCTTTATCTACTAAGCCATCTCCCCAGCCTTATTAGGTCTATTTTATCATGCACTTATGTTATGGCTCAGTATTGTAATCCATTATCCTTTTTTTAACATTTTTATTGGCTTAAAATTATATATATTAACATAACAATATGCTCAGTATCATAGGTTCTTAAAGCCATTGAATCCATGCCGACATTCCCTCTTATGCACTAGTTATTCTCCCCACCCCCTTTTTTTTTTTTGAGATGGGATCTTTAGCCTACGCTAGTCTGGAACTCATTCATGTAATTGAGAATGACCCTGAACTCCTAATCCTCCTGCCTCCACCTCTTGAGTGCTGGAATTACAGGCACGTACCACCATACCCAGTTTTATTGGGTGCTAGAATCGAACCCAGGACTTCGTGCATGCATACTACCTACTGTGCTCAAGCCCAGGCTCCTCCATTCTCCTTCTTTTCAGTCCAATTCAGACCCGGCACTGTTCTGTTTACAGACACAGCCAACAGTCAGGCCCAAGCTCTCCTGTTTTCCAAGTGGGGAGACCAAGCTCAGAGAGATTCAGTGGCTTATCCCAGGTCACACAGCTCCTGAGTAGTAGGATCTGAATTCAAGCCTGGCTTTTTATTTTCCTTCATAGGGCAGCCCCCACTGGTGTGGGGTATCTGGGGCAACTTGGACATGAAAGTGTAAGAGAGAGTGAGGGAGGTGCTAGAGGCAGGATGAGGCAGATCCACTGACGGTGAGCATCGGAGACAAGAGGCCCAAGTGGGAGCAATGAGTCTCCTCCAAGCTGGGGCCCAGCAACTGGGGTGTGTGAGAAGTCTGCGGGAGCTGTGTGAGGAGCTGGAGGACTGGAAGCTGGGAGGGTGGCCTTGGGGCAGGGTCGGACCTACCCAACATCTTATTAGATGCCAGCTTTTAAAATATATCTTTATGATGAATAAGTATATACATTGTATTAGCAAATCTTGTGACTGTGTCCTCGTTTCCCTCCTCTCTGTCCCCTACCCACTGGGGTCCTTCCTAGCATGCAGCATTCCTGCCCACCAGCGATGCACCCATAGCCAGGAGCCAATGGAGGCTGCAGAAAGGGAGGCCAGGCCGGAGCCATCACACCTGAAGGCCCTGGGCAAGGGCCCTCCAGACCTGGCCAGTCTTCCTCTCAGCAGAGCAGGGGTGTGAAAGCAATACTCACTCACTGGGAACCACAGTTAATGTCTGAGCTGTCATCTTTCTCTGTCTGGTGATGTGCAGAATGGTGCTCTGAGGTGATGGGGAAGCAACAGCAGCCAGGTCAACCTCTGGGCCACGAGGGTCCTCTACAGTGAGCCGTGAGGCCAAGCCAGGAGAGGTTAGGTGTTAAATTCATTCAACTTCCAGCATGTCCCCATGGTGAGCGAAGGGGCATCTTTATTCTGTACTCTCTCAGAGCCCGCACCCTTCACCTTAAAATCTGTCCCAGGCCCTCCACATCCACCCCTGAGATCTGAGCTTCAGAAACCAGATGCCACATGTGTTCATTGGGGTCCGTTTACAGCCAGCTCTCTGGATCCGTGCATCCCACGCCTGTGGATTCAACCAGCCACAGATGGAAAATATTTGGGCAGTGGGGTTGTATTAGGGTTTTTATATGTATGGTGTCTGTGCAGTGTGTGTGTGTGGAGGTGCTTGTGCACATGTGTGGAGCTGAGAAGTGGGCATCAGGTGTCTTCCTCATCACTCTCCACCTTACTCTTTGAGACAAGGTCTCTCCCTGTCCCTAGAGCTCACCTCTTCAGCTACATGACTGTCCGCTGAGCCCCAGCGCTGGGATTACAGGTAGGCACCACCACACCTGGCATTTTATGTGGATGCTCCAGATCTGAACCCAAGTCCTCATGCTTGCATGGCAGGCACTGCCCACTGAGCAATCTCCCCAGCTCCAGAAATTACAATTTACCGAGCATGTTCAGACGTTTCTCCTTCTCTTGTCATGATTCTCTAAAGGCTTCAGTAGGACAAGTGTTTTTACAGCATGTGCGCTCTGCTAGGTGCTCTGAGTCATCGAGAGATGGCTTAAAGTACGCAGAAGGATGCTCACGGCTCTATGCAAATACTGCATCAGTTACATAAAGGACTTCTTGAGTGTTTGCAGACTTCAGAACCCTGGCGGGGGGGGGGTGTAGGGTGGCTAGAACCGTGTCCTGCAGATACCTACAGTGATTGTTATTCACAGGCTGAGGCAAGTGTCACCTCAGCCTGGCCCAAGGGGGACAGTAGCACAGGTTGTTAGGCTCATACTGATCTGGACAGTGGTAGGTATGCAAAAACACCCAACCAAAAGTAGCATGTGGGAGGCAAGGGTTTATTTCAGGCTTACAGTTTTGAGGGGGAAGTTTCATCCTGGCAGGGAAAGCAAGGCAGAGCAGAGGCCAGCATCATATCTTGTCACAGCAGCTGGAAGACAACAGTAAGAGTGAACCATCTCATGATTAAGGTTGGACTAATAAACCTTAAGGCCACCTCCCAACCCCAGCAATGACACACGTCCTTCTCCACCTCCCAGACACTCCACCAGCCAGGGATTAAGAATAAGGCTTCATCACAAATTCATGAGGGGAGGAAGGACATTTCACATTCGAACCACTACACCAGCCAATGTCCAAGATCCCATGGGGGGAAGAGGGCTGACTTTGCCAGGAGGAGGTGGCTTGGTGCTCCTTCATGGGGCATGCTGAAAAGTGACTGATTGGGGAGACAGCACCCAACCATCTTTCCTTCCATCTCTTGGCCAGTCTTTATCACGTATCTTAGGGCCTCCTTGTGCCCACTTGACAGATGAGGGCACTGCGGTTCAGAGAGGCAAATACAGCCGCTTAAGGACTCACTGTAGCTGGGGTGTAGCTCCTTCAGACACCATGGTCGGGTACATGGTGGGGTAAACTCAGGTAGGGCCCAGGGGTGTTCCACACCTGGTGACCCAGCATAGGCACGTGTCGTCCATCGAGGATGTATTTGTGATTCTGTGAATAGTCTTCAGAAGCCAAGCACATCTCCGGAGCCTGATACCACAAAGAAAGCTGTGGGTGGCTGTAATTGCCACCCTCTGTGGCCAGGTGCACAGGGTGCCCCAGAGGCCATCCCATCCCAAGGGGGACTCATGGAGAATTAGGAGTTATACCTGGGCCCGTGAAGAGCAGGACAGACCATCCATTGATGTCATGGCCTTGGAGCCCTATGGGCTGGGGTCCACTCTGTCCCTGTGTATTGCTCTCCTAAATGGCATCACCTTCACCAACCCTCCACCCTTGGAGCCAAGATAGGCTAAAGCAGGTGGGCTGAATTTGAACCCCGCACCTTCGTTACAAGTCCCATCCAATTCCAGGTCTCTCTTCAGCTCTCAGGCAGACCTGAGTTGTGGTTGGCTGGTTTACCCCAAACAGGGTGCAGCCAGCAGGCCATGTGGGGAGATTGTCTTGAGCCCCACCCTAGCTCTGACCCTCCTTGGTGCTCGAGTTCAGTCCAAGCCTCAGGGTCTGTTCAAAGATTCCAAAGGCGCATGAACATTTTGGAAATAATTTGTTAGTCCTGGATGCCGTCCGGGCCTCCAAAGACTGTCTAAGGATGCCAGAATCCATTCCACTCCCAAGGGCTGTTCAAGGTTTCCCGAGCAACCTTGAATAAAGCGTGGCTGGGAGCCCTGGATGGCAGTGCTGGTGGACGGATGGCTGCATGAGCGTCCCAGCTTTCTCTCCAACGCCTCAGGCTGAGTTACTGCATCTGCTGTTCTGAGGAGCAGAAGGTGTGTGGGTGTCGGTAGTGGGGGACAGGATTTAGAATTCAGCTTTACTCACATGCTGTGTGAGTTATTTAGCTTCTCTGGGTCTCTTTTTCCCTCATCTGTAAAATGGGAATTATCCACCTGTCTGCAAGCCTGTCTGTCCTCCCATCTTGTGCCCTGCATTTGATGACTAGAGAACCCCCTCACTCAGGGCTGGTTACCCCTTTCCTGATCACTCCTGGGTGGATCAGAGTCTCTATCCAAGTGGAAGCCTGGTCCAGGCCCAGCCCTCTGTGCTTTCTACCACTGACCTCCCAGAAGGAAGTCCTTCGGTGCAGTCCTGCCTTGGGGAGGAAGCCTCTGGTCCCAGGCCAGGAACACTTCTCTCCCTCTTCACCCTCATTTCCATCACTAACTGTTACCATTGACCCAAGGGTCCCGTCTCCACCCTAGTCTTCCCTGGGTTTCACACAAAACCTTGTTTCCTCTGGGCCTGCACTCTTGCTGTTCCCTCTGCCCAGAGTACCTTTCTGCACCTGCCCTGCCGGCCACACCCAAGTCCCCATGGCTCCTCTGCCCCTCCTTTCTTGGAGCCCAGTGGCATATCTCCTTTTCACACGTCCCCCTTGCTGACCAGGTAACTCCCCGTGACAACAACCGCAGAACTGGCCAAGTTCAGAGTCATACAGACTCCAGCCCTGGAAGGCCTCTGACCTGTGGCGATGGCTAACAGCTGCACCCTTGAGTCTCAGTTTCCCTTCTGTATGGTGGGAATGGTGGCACACATTCTATGTCCATCTCCCAGATCTGAACAAGGTCACAAACTCTAAGCAAGCAGGCCAGTGATGACTGAATGACCCGATCCAGGTCACCAAGTGGGCTGGGAGCCAAACCATGGCCTCAGTTCAAGGTCCTAGACACCCCCACCCCCAACCATGAGCCCTGGACCATAGTGGAGGCCTCTGAGACTTCCTCACCCACTGATACAGCAGCCTAGCTCCCGGCAGCTGACCAACTGAGGTGCAAAATGCATCCTACAGTCCTTAAAGACAGGAAGATCGATATCTCGGTGAGCCGGAAGCCTCGCTCCAAGCAGCGGCCAGCACCCAAGGGGGGAGAACAGCCGAGAATAAACATATCCAGGCGTGCTTCTTCACAGGGTCAGGCCAGGCCAGACCATAGCATGTGGCTTTGACGTCACCACCTGTGGCATTGTCACATTATTATACATTGAGCTTTTCTAAGTTTGTTTTTAGTGTTAATCATTGACACCTCCTAAGCACCCATTGAGACTAGCGTGGATAGATCGTTCCTCGTTTTGTAGCTTGAATGTGGCAAAGAAAAGTTTGTGACTGAAGCAAGGTGACACAGCTAGAAAGTATCCCAGTCAGGATTCGAACCCAGACCCACTAGCATATTGGTTGTATAGACCACTTCTGGCCTCACTAACTCCTTCCTGCTCAGAATCCCACTCAAGGGCCTGACTCCAACCTTCTAAGCATTGGGGATTTGGCTACTGAGCTACCTAGGGTTTTCAGGGCTTGGATGTCTCTGCCAGGAACTCAGACAGATGGGAGAAATGCTGACTAGTACATGGGTTGCCTGGCATTGTTCTGAGAACTTCTAGCAGGCAAGCTACCCCTTAGCACTCTGGGCACGAGAGACCCCTGTTCCAGAGGCCTGCATCCCTGTTTCGAGGGGCTTCAGGCAGGTGAGTAGACAGCCAGCCTGTGACTCTGCCACCTCCACACCTGCCAGGTGGGCATTTGGCCAGGGTGCAAGATGTAGAACTGCTTAGGAGGAAGCAGCCAGCCTTCCCTCTCCTGTGAAGTGCAGCTTGCGAAGTAGGTAGGATGTGTGTAGGCTTGGGGTTAACAACCCAGTGGGACCCCTCTAGGCTGTGTAACCTCAGATGAGACACTTAAACTCTGAGCCTCAGTCTCTCACCTTCCTCACTACCGCTGGCTCTTGCATCCTTCCCTGGGCCCCACGGTGCAGCCTGTCTGCTGCTCTTGATGCCTTTTCATTCTGCTGCAAGCGGGGAGCGATGGCTCATACCTGTCATCCCAGCCCTTGGGAGACTGAGGCACAAGTTGGAGGCACAAGTTGGCATAATGAGTTCCAGGGTAGCCAGAGCTACTGAAAAGCAAGTAACTCCAGCCTCAGCTACCACCTCTCTCAGACACATTCTGTTTTGCCCTTGTTGGCAACTTGCCTGTCCCTCTCACCCCCTGACTTCCTGTGGGGACTAAGGCCTCCTTTATGTGATTCTAGATCCAGGTCGAAGGGCAGGACTCAAAGCCCCACCATCCTCCTGTCACGAGACCAGCCATCTGCATGACCCCAGTAGGGCCATTAAGTCACACAAGTCAAAAATGGGTCATAAATAAGTGAAAGGGATAGGGTCTCCAGGGGGCTTGACCCCAGCTGGCTGCTCCACCTCTGGCCAGATCTGGGGTCTTGGCTGTCTTCGGACAGACTCAGCCTGACAGATCTTGACATGTCATCACAGTCCCCAGAGAGTGACAGGGGATCACCAGCCTCCCCACCCCCATTAGTGTCAGTAATTGCCAATCAATTTCCTGGGAGCCTGGTGAGGAAGCTGCAGCTAATGGCTTTTATTTGGATTGCTGCAAATTGATTGGTTCTTTAAAATGGGGCTTTGGTTTGTCTCCCTGAGCTGTAAGCACTCTCCCCTAGGGCCAGTTAGGCCAAAAGATGAGTGATGGGGAGATGTTACCAAGGCTAGCCACCCAGCTTCACATACCACGCACACTTCCTGCAGCCATGTCCCATCGTCTCACCTTCCTAGCCATAAGTAACTCCCTCAGGTTCCCCCACAAAGGCATTGGTAGAAACCTCAGATGATCCTAATGGACTTAGTAATAACATGTCCAGGAGGAGCCAATAGTGGTGATGTATACCTGTAATCCCAACACTCAGAAGGAGTGTTTCAGGCCAACCTAGGCTTCAGAGTAAGGCTATGTCAAAAAAAAGTGGGATGTGGGATGCTGGGTATGCAGTTCAGATAACAGAGTGCTTGCCTAGCATGCACAAAGCCTTGGGTTCTTGTCCCCAGCATTGAATTAAACTAATGAACTGGACATGGTGGTGTACACCTGTCATTCTCAGCTTTTGGGAGGTAAAGGCAGGAGGATCAGGAGATCACAGTGATCTTTGGCTACATAGGAATTGGAGGCCAGCTTTGGCTACATCTCAAAAAATAAATAGACATTCTCAAAAAATAAAATAAAAAGCTTCTCCACAAAGAGATGGGAAAAGAGAAGGCAGGTCAGAGAAGCAGCAGAGTTTGACCGTTATTACATGGCTAATAAGTGCCATCTGGAGACTGGAACCCAGAGTTTCTGGCATGAGTCACCTGTAAAGTCTAGAAGATTCTCCTCAAAGTGGAAGGTGCAGGTGCTACGGCTCTCATGGGGCTACTAGGGAAGAAACTTATACTTACAAACCTGGCAAGTTCAGCTATTATCGACTGGGCCCTTGCTTAGGAAACAAAGACAGTGTGTTAGCCTCCTCCTGGCCATATGTATTTTCTCCTTGAATTATACCAAGAAAGTCTGCATTACTCTATTCATTTCACAGGTGGGGAAACTGAGGTTTGAAGGAAAGTGACTTGCAGGTAATCACTTGGGTAAATGGTAGTGGGATTAGGGTTCAAACTGGCTTGAATCCATAGGCTAGATTGTTGATCACTTGTTTCCATTTGGGTGGTGGCAGAAAATAAAATGACTTAAACAAAATGGGAGTTTAGCCCCCTCACAAGTAAGTGAAGCACACAGGCAAGATTGCCCAGGGCTGGTATGGGGACTGCATGACCACCAGGGAGCCTGGTCCTAAGATCTAGGCTGCAGGAGCTCCAGCCATCATGTCCACATGATGCCAGTAGGAAGGAGGAAAGGTAAAGACATATATGCATGGTTCTTTTGAAGAAAGACACCGTCTAGAAATTGCAAGCTCCCATTTCTGCTAGCATCTTACTGGCCATTACCATAGCTAAAAATGAGGGTCTATGACTGAGGAAGATAGGTGTCAGATAATGGGATGGTCATTGGTGTCTGTGTGGCTCTGGTGAAGCAGCAGAACCCAGCCTTCTGGGCATCCCAGAAACGGAACTTAAAGCCCAGAGAGGGCAAGTGGCTTGCCCAGTATCAAACTGAAAATGAAGGTGGGTTACATTCAGGAGCCTGTCTTAGGAATCACAAAACCTAAGTTCTTAGCACAGCCCTTTCTATGTCTCTCACATTCTGGGACTTTCTTTTGATTCGGATTGCTCCTCT
The DNA here is from genome assembly GCA_004024765.1 of Zapus hudsonius. Lineage (NCBI taxonomy): Eukaryota > Metazoa > Chordata > Mammalia > Rodentia > Dipodidae > Zapus > Zapus hudsonius. The sequence goes on along the minus strand of PVHP010001375.1, from coordinate 98,581 downwards.
CATTATCCCATCTTCTATTCTGTGCTCAGGTGGTAGGTGACTGTTGCTAACCTTGGACTGAGTAACAGGAGACTTGATTCTGCTCATTGTGTCAACACTAAAGCTTACTGACCTTGGATTAGTACTCAGGCTTGATCATTTGAAAGGTCTTTCCTGGTCTCATAGTCAGTTTATGAGATATTCTGAAGTTGAGGGTGGCTTTTGCTTATCACACGTCATCCTGGTGCCAATTGGGTCATATGTTCCTTAGCATATGAGCTCCAGAGGTTGTACTTGTGAAAGGGATGATAGATAAAGGAGAACAAAAAAATTAAAGTCTTTGGATAATGCTGAAAGGAGAGCATAAGTGTTGCTAGGCAACTGGGTTACAATAAACACGAACAGGTTAGAACCTTGTGTTGATAGGCAGTGACTAGGGGTTAAAATGTAGAATTAATCTAGCTATATGCTTTTTGAAAAGCAAGAATATCCAGAGAAAATTGATACAGATAAAAATTAAGGTTGGGAGGGGGGACAGAGACTGAGAATCACTGGGGCTCTTGGTCAGCCAGTCTGATCAAAAAGTGGCAAGATCCAGGTTCAGTGAGAGACTCTGTCTCAAGGAATTAAGGTGGAATAGCAATAGAAGAGGCCACCCTATATCCTTTTCTGGACTCGTGTGTGTGTGTGTGTGTGTGTGTGTGTGTGTACAGGACACATGTACATGTACATGTACACACACACACACACACCAAATTTTTTTAAACAAAGGATTGGGGCCTCGGGAGATGGCTCAGTTGTTAAAGGCTCTTGCTTACAAAGCTTACTGCCTGGGTTCAATTCCTCTGTACCCACATGAAGCCAGATGCACAGAGTGGTGCATGCATCTGAACTTCATTGCTGGTGCAAGAGGCTCTGGAGTACCATACACTCTCTCCCTTTCTTTCTCACAAATGAATAAATATATTTTAAAAGTAAAAGGGTAGAAAGCCAGTTCTGTGATGCACTCCTATTATCCCAGAATTTAGGAATAAAAGCAGGAAGATCAGGAGTTCAAGGCCAACCTTGACTACATAACAAAGCTAACCTGGGCTACATGAGACCCCATCTCTTACACAAACAAACACAAATTAAAGGGATGTAAAAGGGGCTCCCAAGTAATGTTAAGTAAAAACAAAAATGAAAACGAAGCAAGCGTGGTCATATTGTAGTCTGTATTTCATGCTTGAGGCCCAGAAGACTGGAGTGACTCAACTGAGGTCTCAGGGCCCTTACATGAGCAGAGGTGTGATTTGAACCTAGATCATTCTGACTCCTAAATTTCTGCTTCTCTGTGAACATCCAGTCACCTTTAGTGAAGTCAACTCACATCATGACCTTGCCCTGGTGGGACACTGAGCAGGGAGCCGGGTGCCACCCTCACAGAGCAGGCTTCAGGGGTAAAAGTGGTGACAAGACTGTTTTGGCCATGGGGACCAGTCCTGGACAGGGCACTCGGTCCAGACCAGAGCCCGAAAAGACTCCAGAATGCCTGCCACATGCTGCATGGCCCACCATCCAGATGTCAGGGGCCTCCATCCATGGCTTCCCAGTTCTCACCCTCAGCCAGAGGTTGAAGGGAGGCAGCTGGTTCCCAGAGTCATGTGACTCAGGTTCCTGCTTGGAACCAGGTCCCTCTACCCAGAAGGTGATAGGAGTCTGGAAGATTTAGTCTCCCACATTCCCAAACAGCAGGCTCACTATGCTAGATTGATGCCCCACTGTGCGTGAGAAAGGACCCTGGACTTCTTTCCCCGGACTTCCTCTGCACAGCAGGCTTCACCTACTTGGCTTGGCTGACCTGATTCCTCTAAGAAGCCTGTCCTTCCCAACTCAACCTGGTTGTCATCTCCTTCCGGAAGCCTCCCTGGCCTCTGCTCACTTCTGTGTTACCACATGTAGCAAACTGCCCTTGGCATTTCTGTTTCCTTGTGTGTCCCTCACCCAGTTCCGCACATCTCAGTGAACTCACTGGAATTGTTCACTTAGCCATTTAGGGAGGTAGCGGTCATAACTGGCATGAGGGTTTCTGAACTGTGATGCTTTTTAAAAGACATTTATTTGAGAAAGTGAGAATGAGAATATGGATGTACCAGGGTCTCTTGTCACCACACAAACTCCAGATGTATGCGCCATTTTGTACTTTCGGCTTTACATGCCTACTGGGGAATCAAACCCAGGCCAGCAGGCTTTGCAAGCAAGTGTCTTTAACCACTGAGTCACCTTCCTAGCCCATGTGATGCTTGTAAGTTAGGAACTGTTTGCAACTTCTCCTCCCATGACTCACATGAAGCCATAGAATCCATAGGAATAGAGTGAATGTTGGCATGAGTCATCTGGTGGGCAACCTGGCGGCAGGGGTGACCTTATGTGCCTAGCTTCCCCTCTCTCTACCCTGGTTTTCTCACTGTAACATTTCCTCATCCCCGTCTTCCTCCTCTGCCCATGTGCAACAGAGTGCTGACACCCAATAGGTGCTCAGCAGATGGGAGTGAAAGGGATGGACCGAGGAGCAAGACGGGAGACTCGCTGTGCAGATGAATGAGTAAACAGACAAATGGGTGCCAGTGAACAGGAGCGAAGGTGGCTGTTCTTGAGATGGAAGATTCGGTAGGTGGGTCAAAGGTCAATGGACAGGAAGATAGTTCATTGGTTGAGTGGATGGATGGGTTCATGCTAAGAGGAATGGATTGGCCAAGGTAAAGATAGAAACTTGGGGGCTGGAGAGATGACTCAGTAGTTAAGGCATTTGCCTGCATAGCCTAATGACCTGGGTTCAACTCTCCATTACCCACGTAAAGCCAGATGCACCAAGTGGCACATGCATCTAGAGTTCCTTTGTAGCAGCTGGAGGCCCTGGCATGCCCATATTCTCTCTCTCTCTCTCTCTCTCTCTCTCTCTCTCTCTCTCTCTCTCTCTCTCTCTCTCTCTCTCTCTCACACACACACACACACACACACACACACAAATAAATAAAAGTTTAAAAAAGATAGGAACTTGGGAGGGATAAACAGGCAGATGGGAGTCTGATAAAAGGATCAATAGGTAGTGAGAGTGATGTGTTAGAAAAAGTTAGAAGCAAGTCAGCACCTCTGTGGCAAAAGACTCAGGTTTTATTGTAGACAGGTCATAGGGGACACCTCGCATTAGCAAGTGTGAGGGAAACTCCTCTCTGCAGAGATAGACAGCGGGCATCTGGCTCCCCTGGGTGTTGAAATAGCAGGGGTGCAGTCTTGGGACCTGTCCAACAGTAGCATGCTGCCTTCCTCAGAGCCTCCATAGAGATCTGCTGGCTGCTTCATGATGAGTTTGTGGATCAGAGGTGGGTCGGTGAATGAATGGTTAGGTGCATCATTGATGATGGATGGAGATGGATGGACCAGTAAATAGGTGGATGGACTTAAGATTGGATAAACTAATGGATAGGTGAAAATTCTATACAAAAATGTATATATTTATGCATACGGGAGCTATAACATGTGAATGGCGAGATGGATGAATGGGTGGATGGATGAACTAATTGATGGAGGAAGGGAAGAGAACATGAGAAGAAAAGAAGTAAGGGTGGGTTAAGGGAGAGGTAGAAGGAAGAAAGGACGCCATCTGACCCAGGCCACTGTGGGAGCTGGAAGAGGACTCCCCGTGGAGGAGGCAGCATACAGAGCAGATTCACCCCATCACTTATGTTGGATCCCCCACCAAGCTCCAGCTTTCCTAAACACAGGGTCTCCCTAGCTGTGGAGGTGCTCAGGGCTGGTCTAAGAGGGAGACAAGGGAGCTTCGAGCAGGGGGCTGGTGGAGGGAGGGAGGGAGGGAGGGAGGGAGGGAGGGAGGTAGGCCAGCCACTGGGCAGCTGCCCTCTGCTCAGGGCGCTGGATGAGCTGCAGAGCAGGCCGCAAATATTTCTCTCTTGAACAGGGAGCTGACATTAATGAACAGCTAATTAACATCTTGGAGTGCGATGGTTCCTGTGTCAGTGTCCCTAATTAGTCTCGCGCTAATCTGCTTTAATTAACTGTCCCTGTCGTGGTTTTAATTTAATTTTCAGCTCCAGCCTGGGATGGCAGCCCTGTGCGGCATTCCATCCCAGGGTGCTCATGGCCAGGGCAGAGTGGCTGGCCGCAGCCAGCTTCCCAGGGGCATTTACCAGGCAGCCCAGAGTGGGCAGGCTGCTGTCCCAGAGCCTGGCTTCTCCCCAGCCTGGTGGAGGGGGCAGACAGTTGGGTGATGGAACTCATTCTTCCCTTCTCTAGGGAATGTTGTCAGGTGACCAGAAGCTCCCAGAATATTCCTAAATGAGAAACTCTGTCTATGGCTGCACTGTAGATAAACAGACTGTGCTTTTGGACTCAGGCTGTGGTTCAGAAAGGCCTGGAGGGGCTGGGGAAGGGGGCTCAGCAGGTACACTGTTTGCCATGCAAGCACGAGGGCCTGAGTTCAAACCCCAGAACCCATGTTTTAAAAAAAAATTTTTTAAAGCTGGGCGTCTCAGTACTTGGGAGACAGAGACAGAGGTAGGAGGATCATTGTGAGTTCGAGGCCACCCTGAGACTACATAGTGAATTCCAGGTCAGCCTGGGCTAGAGTGAGACCCTACCTCAAGAAAACAAAAAAACTGACAAAACGGGATGTGTTGATACATATGTATAACCCCAAAGCTAGGCTAGGGAAGTGGAGACAGGAGGATCTCTGGGCTTCACTGGATAGCCAGTCTAGCTGACTTGGTGAGTTCCAGACCAATCAGAGAATCTGTTTCAAAAGAATCAAAGGCACCTCAGGAAGGACACTTGAGGTTGGCCTGCGTGTACATAGCACATGCACACAAACATGCACACACACAAAGAAACGCCTCATATCATGTGTTCTTGGACTCTAGCTTTATGACCGAGAGAAAACAGCCTCTCTGAGCCTTGTGAAATGGGGTTGATAATCTAGGTGTAGACATCTTGTTCTCACCAAAGATGCAGTTTGACATGAGTGGTTGTGTACACAGCTAACTTCCCTAACGATCCACACAGACTAGTGTGACAACTATTCTTGAGTCCCAAGATGAGAGGACAGGGAGGAAACCTGACTCAGGGATGGACAGGGCTCGGGATAACCAAATCTGGTCAGAGCCCTGCTCCTACCCCCAAGTCCCTCAGCCTCCTTGAGCCTGTGCCACCATTCAGAGGGAGAAGTGGGGAGGGAGAGGGTGGTGTTCTCTACTGGGGCTAGAGCATGAGTGGGGCTCAGAAAACCCATACCTGGAGCAGGAGAACAAAGTGAGAGCAGACACAGGCCCACCTGGGGACAGAGGAAGTTCTGCCATTTGCACTGAGAGACTGAGGCTGTCTTCTCTCCAAGGGCCCTGCTGCAGGTGGGAAACCAGATGAACTCGAGGGCCTAGCAGGGGCTGGGAAGCATCTGCCTGAAAGATTGACAAATGGGACTTTTTGAGGGGAAGCTGGCTGGTGCCACGGGAGACGGGAGGGCAGAGCCACACAGGACACCTTGTCCCAGAGTAAAGTTGACAGACAGGCTGGGGTGCAGGCTGTGAATCCAGGAGTGAGGAGGCCCCTTTGGGGCCAGTGGGCTAGCCAAGAGGTTGATTCAGTTGTAACCCTGAGGGATTGGGAAAGCCATGGCAGGATGAGGGATTGGCAGGGGGAGAATGCACTAGGCTGAGGAAGCAGGAAGAGCTGTGGTAAAGCTGCTGTCTTCCTCCAGGCAGCCCAATCTGTTAGTGCAAAGAGACTTCCAGAAGCAGTAGGTCCATGTACATGGAGACATGGAGGGCAGGCTTTTTTTTTTTTTTTTTTTTTGGTTTCATGTAGGTCAGGTTGGTCTATAGCTCACCATGTAGCTAAGGATGACCTTGAACTTCTGACCCTCCTCTTGCCTTCACCTCCCAAGTGCTGGGATTACTGGTAAGTATACCACCACTCCTGTTTTATGTGGTGCTGAGGATCAAACACAGGGCTTGGTACATGGAGAGGGAGTGTCAGGTGCGTTCTCTGGGAGAATTTGATTTCTGTGTTTAGACTCTGAGGCTCGTGTGATTTCTTATGAACAGCTCTAAAGTAGTGGAGGCCCCCTTAGCTCCCTGCCATGGGTACTGTCCCCAGGACCCCGAGTTCTTCCAACATTGAATTCATTTCTGTTCACCCAGCCGGAGACAGGTCTGAGCCCTGAAGGGTTTGTGAATGTGCCAAATTCTTTCTAATGCCCCCACCTCACTACTGACTTTGACCTCCAGTTGACCTTTGCCTCCAGTGGGCCCTAGCCCAACCAGTTTTTCTTGAAATTCTTAGTGAATGAGTGTGGAATTCCCCAGTTCACTAGACCCAGAGTCCCAGGGAGGGGGGAGTCCTTCACCTTGGCCTCCTCCTCCCCTTGGATAGCCTGCTACACGCTGGCCACTTCCAGGTGCGTGGGGGGGGGGTACTTCACACAGGCCACCTAGCAGATGCACCTGTCTATCTGGGGGTCCCAGGTTCAACCTCATCCTCTTGTCTGTCATGGCTTCTGTGGCAGGACTAAGATTGCTTTGACATCTGCCTCTCCCTTTGGCCCCGCCCCTTCTTCCTAGAATGGAGTTTTTGGCCAGGGCTCTGGCCTATAGGGCAGTATCTTACAGTCCCGGATGGCCTGGATGCATCCTTTAACCAGCTAGTAACTCCAGGGTGCGTCACTTTAATTTTTTATTTTTTGAGACAGGATCTCATGTAGCCCAGGCTGGCTTTGAACTCCTGATCCTCATGCCTCTACCCTTCTGAGTGTTGGGGTTTGTAGGCATGTACCAACAGGCCTGGCTGGCCTGTATCTCTTGAAGTCATGATTTTGTCATGGGTCTATCACCTGAGTCCTAGACTTGAGGCCAGACTCTGGGGGTTTTAATAAATCAGATCAGGTCGTTCACCCCCAAATCAAACAGAAAAAGTAATGGCGAAGTCAGGAAGGGAGCTTTGATATGGTAGCCATACCAGTCAAGAAGGCAAGGGAAACCATCCTCAGCTGTCTGTGACATGGTATGGGGAGGGGACAGCCCAGGTCTCACTGAGGTGCAGCTGACTATTGTCTCAGGGTTGGTCATTGTTGCATTCTAGCCACAAGAGATTTAGACATCAGACTCAGGACAAAGCAAACTGGTGCAAAATGGAAGTGTTGCTACCAGGCAGGCTTTGATCCTACCTAGTCAGCCCTCAGACTCAGAAGGCCCAAGTGAAGAGTCAGCTATTGGCAACTGCAGCCCATTAAGCCTGGCGTGGTGGTGCACCCCTTTATTCCCAGCATGAGGGAGGCAGAGGTACAAGGATCACTGTGAGTTTGAGGCCAGCCTGAGACTACAGAGTGAATTTCAGGTCAGCCTGGGCTAGAGTGAGATCCTACCTCAGAAAACAAAAACAAACAAACAAAAAAAAAACAAGGGAAAAAAATCAGCCCATTAGAATCCCCCTTCTCCCCCCTACAAGGTCACCGTGAGGACTACTTCACCTCAGGAACCAGTGTCCTGTGCCTGGGACACTGTAAATGCTCAGCGATCCAGTGATGGTGGGCATGAGGGCTGGAGGCCCCAAGCCAGAGCTGCCACTCTCACAGGCTCAGTAGGAATGGAAAGAACCCTAATTCTGAGGTTGCAGGCCAGTCCTGTGTGTGACCGTTTACCCCCCCCCCCCAAGCCCCTATGCTCACCCTCATCAAGAGACCTAGCCGGGGCTCAGGCTACTGCAGAGAGAATGGGCAGAAGGTGATCAGACCTCTGGCCTTGTTCTGTGAGGCTCCCTACAGAGCTGTGTACCTGCGACCCAGGACCCCTCAGACCGAGCCATAGACAGATGATGTGGGTAGACAAAAAGAATACTTTTCTATTCTCTTCCTCTCCTCTCCCCTCCCCTCTCCCTCCTCCGTCCTCCCTCCCTTCCTCTCCCCTCCTTTCTTCTCCTTGTTCTTCTCTTGAGATAGGTTCTCACTCTGTAGCCCAGGCTGTCTCAAACTAGCCCCTCTTACCACGGGCATGTGGTTACAGACAAGCATCATTGCACCTGGCTCAAGAAGCCTCTTTGGGGCTGGGGAGATGGCTCAGTGGTTAAAAGCACTTGCCTGCAAAGCCTGCCCACTCAGGTTCGATGCCCTAGTACCCACATAAAGCCAGATGCACAAAGTGGCACATGTTCTAGAGTTCATTTGCAGGGCAAGAGGCTCTGGCTCACCCATATTCATTCTCTTTCTTCCTTTAAAAAAATCTTTTTATTTATTTATTTGGAAGGAGAGAGAGAGAGAGAGAGAGAGAGAGAGAGAGAGAGAGAGAGAGAGAGAGAGAGAATGGATGCACCAGGGCCTCCTGCCACTACAAACTAACTCTAGATGCATGCACCACTTTGTGCATCTGAATTTATGTGGGTACTGGGAAATTAAACCCAACGTGTTAGACTTTTCAGGCAAACACCTTAACCACTGAGCCATCTCTTCAGTCCCTTCCTCCCTTCCTTCTTTCCTTCCTTCCTTCCTCTCTCCCTTCCTTCCTTTCTTTTTCTTTCTTTATTTCTTTCATTCTCATTCTCTCTCTCTCTCTCAAATGAATAAAATTAAATGAAGCCTTTTTTAAAAAAACTTTTAGTTGTTGTTGTTTTGGTTTTTTTGAGGCAAGGTTTTACCTTAGTCACAGGCTGACCTGGCACTCACCCTGTAGCCCAGGCTGGTCTTGAACTCTTGGTGATTCTCTTACCTTGGCCTACGGAATGCTGACATTTTTAATGACATTTTTAATGACAACCAAACTGAGACTATTTGGTCTTCTCACAGGAGGAGGTCAAGGGAGCCCAGTACCCCTGTTTGCTGCCTCCCAGCCTGGGTGTCAGGTGGGCTGCAACCAGCCATACCCAGTCAGTTCCCTCTAGGCCAACCAAGTGCCTGGCTCATGCTCTGTGTGGGTGCCTAGAGCAGGGACATCACAGGAGTGAGCTCAGCAGGGATTTGAGGGCTACATGGTTGTTGAGCCTTCTAACCTGGGGCCAAACTCACTCAGCAGTAGGTCAGGAAAGCTTCCAGTCTCCCAACCCTTCCAGGACACAGGGGACTAACCACCACCCCAGGAGCTCCAGGGCCTCATCAGCACCTATGGTGGTAAACATTCGCCAAACTAGGTCCTTATCTCATCAGGAAGAGGCCAGAGGGCCCTGGACCCTGGTGGGACCACCCACCCAGCCAGCCAGCAGCAGAGGCGAGCACAGGCTGAGACAAGGTCAGATAGCCCGAGCTCACAGCCTCATGACAGTAGAGTTACCGCCTGTTCTGGCCACAGAGTTACACAGTGTTAAAATTGCAGTCAAGCAAAAATGTTAGAATGTTACAGGCCTAGAAAGGTTATAATCATGGAATTATAGAATGTTACAATCGTGTAATCACAGAAGCACACAGAAGATGAAGCAGGAGTTTGAAAATGTTGCAAGTGTAAAAAGGTCATAATCATAGAATTAGAGAATTTTACAACCATGGATTATTAAAATTGTAGCTTTATAAGTAGGAATTTGAGAATGTTACAGTCATGGAACTGTGAACTGTGGCAGGAGGAACGTGCACTTGGAGCCGTAGAGGCAGGAATTCGAAAGTGCCATCATACTAAAATGTCAGAACCAAGAACTGGAGAAAATTGCTTTCTGCTTTCCTCTTTTTCTCTTCCTTCCCTCCCATCTTCCCTCCCTCTCTCCCTCCCTCTTTCTCTCCTTCTCTCCCTCCTTGCCTCTCTCCTTCCTCTCTGTCTTTTGTGCCACTGGGATTCCAGCCCAGGGCCATACACATGCTAGGTCCTTGCTATGTCACTGAGCTGCATCCTTAGCTCTAGAATTGGAGAATACTTCCATCTTCAAGTGTTATAGCGTCTCATCAAGAATTAGAGATGTGAGCCAGGCGTGCTGGCACACACCTTTGATCCCAGCCCTGGAGAGGCAGAGGTAGGAGGATCGCTGTGAGTTTGAGGCAGCCTGAGACTATATAGTGAATTACAGGTCAGCCTGGGCTAGAGCGAGACCCTACCTACAAAAACAAAAACAAAAACAGAAAAAAATTAGAGATCTGAGGTGTGTGTGTGTGTGGGGGGGGGTGCTTAGCACTGCAGAGACCAGGCCAAGGAAGGAAGGAAGGAAGGAAGGAAGGAAGGAAGGAAGGAAGGAAGGAAGGAAGGAAGGAGGCCAAGGGTAAGGAAAGGGCAAAGGAAGGGAAGGAAGGAAAGAAAGAAAAGAATTAACGCCAGGTGTAGTGACACACACCTTTAATCCCAGCACTTGAAAGGCTTGGAGTTCAAGACACCCTGGGCTACAGAGTGAGTTCCAGGTCATCCTGGGCTGGAGTGAGACTCTGCTTTGGAAAAAAAACAGAGAGAGAGAGAGAGAGAGAGAGAGAGAGAGAGAGAGAGAGAGAGAGAGAGCGAGAGATTTTGAGACCAGGAGACCAGTAGAGTTGCAAGAACATTGCCTGTGTCTTGAGAAGTGACATGACCTCGTCTTGTCTTCATGTAGCCTGGAAATAGGGCTGGCTGGGAAGCAGGATCCATCAGAGCCCCAGCCCTGGAGTCTTGGCAGGGAAGGTGGGTTCCATTCCCTGGGCTCTTTCCACCGCACTCACACCCTGGAATAGAGGCTGGGTTAGGTCAGCGGTCTGCTTTTGTGAAGTGTGCTGGAGGGACCTGCTGGGTCTGCAGTTACTGGCACTGATTTCCAGCACAGGCAGGAGGCCTGAAGCCTGGACCCACCCAGATTCCTAGCCAGGGTGTGAGGAGTCTCTAAGGAGCTGTGGGTGCATGGCTCCACAGCCCCCATACACACACCTCTCCCCGACCTGCCTGTCTTCTACACACGTGGCTCAGTATGCTCCCCATCAGTTCTTCATCCACTCAGTCAGGTATCATTTTAAGTTATCTTCAGGTCAAGCCATGTCCTGGGTACTAGGGAGATGGGCTTTTCAGGACAGCATCCTACCCAAAGAAGCAGCCGGGTGGGGTCATGGGAGATATACGAGAGGGGAGGAGAAATGGCCATAGCGTCCTGGAGGCCTCCTTGGAGGAGAGGATGGAGATGGTGGTAAGGCTGTTGTGGGCCAGGGAAGCAACTGGAACAGAGCCTCAAAGATGGCCACATGGAGACTTGTTCAGAGGCACCGGGAACTTCTTACCAATGGAAGTGGCAAACCTAGGGGGCAGGGTGGAAGAAGGGGTTGAGAGGCTGAGAGAGGCTCTGCTGCCAGGTCAAGGGGCTGGGATTGTGAGCTCTCAACGGCTGTGCAAAGGGCTGGGCGATAGCTAAGTGAATAAACTGCTTGCTTTGCAAGCATGAAGACCTGAGTTCGATCTCCAGCATCTACATAAAAAGCCAGACGTGACACACTTGTAACCCTGGTGCTGAGGGAAGCAGAGACAGCAGGACCAGCCAACCTAACTGAAGAACTGTAAGAGACCCTGGGTGAAGGAAGTAAGGTGAACAAGTGATAGAGGAGGACACCCTCCATCTTCCTCTGGTCTCCACACCACGTGCACCCAAATGCATATACCAGCACAGTACCCCCCCACACACACACACACAAAGCCAGATGCAGTGGCTCATGCTTATAATCCCAACACTGAGGAGACAAAGACGGGAGGATCCCTAGAGCTGGCGGGCCAGCCAGTCTATCCTAATTGGTGACCTCCAAGCCAATAAGAGATCCTGTTTCACAGGAGTTGGACAATGTTCCTGAGGAATGACACCCAAGGTTGTCTTCTGGCCTACACGCACATACACGTATGCACATCTACACATCACACCCACATATACACATTAAAAAAAAGAAAAAAAAAGGAAAAGTCTGTTCAAGTTCCTGGGAAAGCTGGAGTTTAGCTGGAGGGAGGAAGCTTACAGGTTGCTTTCTCTTCCCTTACAAGCAAGGATCTGCCCAGTTCTTCCCAGGCCAGGTGGGCCAGCCCTGGGGCAGACTCTGGAAGCTCAAAGAAAAAGTTCTGATGGGAGCCCCAGAGCCACAAAGAGTGGAACTGGCTGTGCAGCTCTGTCCTGAGAGGCATCTCAGATGCTAGGTGGGCCACAGCACCAAGCACACAGCACCAAGTGGGGGCACATACACTAGATGCTCTCCTTTCTGTGCTGTCTCTGCAGATGTATGCCCATGGAATAGGGACAGAGGAATAGGGTCAGGCTGGTTGGCCTTGTATTGTCAATGACATTACCTCTCCACGTCTCAGTTTCTCTATTTGTAACATAAGACTAATAACGGAACTTCTTCCCAGCCACCAGGAGGGAACAGACGCCTGGGTTCTAACAGACTCCAAGCTCACATTTATTCCCTTTGTGCCAACAGTCCTAGAATCAACAAGAAATTCATCCAGTGTCCCCATTTTACAGATAGACAAAGAGAGGCCCCAGGAACTACAGTCAACATTGCAGAGATAGATTGCCCAATTACCTGGTTGCCCAGAGGCAGAAGCACCCTAGGAAGGGAGACCAGGTTCATTGTCAGCTGGGAAGTGTGAAGCCCCATCTGCAGGTCTCACTTTGGAATGCCAAGGCAGGTGGCAACCCCAGGGCTCTCCCCCTCTGGACAAAGACTGCACCCTTGCAATCCCCTCCAGTATGTTGAAGGCCCAGCAGAACCCATGGGGATGAGAAGCAACAGCTGGATGTGGAATGGGATGTGGCTGTACCTAGCCATCTCCTTCATGCCGCCCCCAGAAGAGTCTGTGTTTTGTATAAAAGCTCCAGGCAACCTGTTAGGTTCTGTGTGCAAACCATCTCATTTAAGCCCAGTGATCCTTACACCTGGGTCCACTATTATTTCCATGTCTCAGATGAAAAAACTGAGGCTCAGGATTCTGAAGGGCTACCCTAGAGTTGGACAGATCTAGGCAGGAGGCCAGGGCTTTACAATCCAGAGCCTTCACCCTGCATCCCATTGTGATGGTGGAGACATCAAGATTGGCTATCTAAGATCGGTGTCACATTATAGGTACATGCCTATAATCCCAGCACTTGGGAAGGAGGTGGAAGCGGGATTAGGAGTTCAAGGCCAGCCTGGGCTAGATAAGCAAGTCTTGGTTTCAACAACCAAAGAGAAGAGTCCCCTGGCTGAGATGATGAAAAGAGGAGGTTCAGTGTGAATACTGACATCCAAGCCCTGCAGTGGCTCCTGACACATGCTGATCTGGACTTCCAGGAAGGTGTGAAAGGCCAGCCTGCCCTGTGGCCTCCAGGGCTTGGGGCAGGCTTTGTTACGCCCATCTGGACACCCATAGCTGACCGTGATGGGTTCCAGAGGGAGGCCAGCCACCCCTCTAGCCAGAGGCAGCCAGATTCCATTAACCTGATTCTCTGCCCCACATAAACCCGCAGAGGGAGCCCTGGAAGGGAGGGGTGCTGGGGAAGAAGGAGTTGGCTTCCCCGGGCTCTGAATGAGCAACCAATGGCTTTCATTTTCTCACCTGTGGTCCTGGAGGAACTGTGAGGCCCCTGGCTCTTTTAGCAGGGAGTGGGGAGAGGGAAGGACAGCAGAGTCCAGGTTGGGACACGACTGTGGGAGCAGGTGCACACTGCTAGAATACAGAGTCTTCATGCCTGTCTTGCTACCATGTGCTCTGGATAAATCATGGCAACCTCTGACTTTTAGCTGCCTCATTGATAGCAGCAGGAGACAATACCACCTCTGCATCGCTGGGCAGACTAGCAATACTGGGTACAGCACATAGTAGGTACTTTAGAAACAAGGGCTATTACCACTGCTATAACTTTTCAACTTTATTTTATTTATTTGCATTTGTGTGTGCATACATGTGTATATGTGTGGGCATGCCAGGGTTTCTTGCCTAGTGCATCCGGCTTTACATGAGTGCTAGGGAACTGAACCTGGGATGGAAGATTTTGTAAGCAAGCAACTTTAACCACTGAGTCATGTCTCCAGCCCTGTAGTTTTTAAATCTTGGCCTCCTATATCCCTCCTTGGTCTGCTGGGCACATTCCCCTCCATTGTCTCTTTAAAAGCTCATGACACTTCGGCAGGGTATGCAGGCTTCTTTTTAAAATATTTTTTATTTATTTGAGAGAGAGAGACAGAAGAAAGAAAGAAAGAAAGAAAGAAAGAAAGAAAGAAAGAAAGAAAGAAAGAAAGAAAGAAAGAAAGAGAGAGAGAGAGAGAAAATATGGGCATGCCAGGGTCTCCTGCCACCGCAAACGAACTCTAGATGCATGCACCACTTTGTGCATCTGGATTTATGTGGGTACTGAGGAATCAAACCCCAGCCACCCAGCTTTGCAAGCAAGTGCCTTTAACCACCATTTCTCCAGCCTACACGCAGGCTGATTACAGAGGTTAGGGGACTTACTCAGATCCCACAGCTTCTCATGCTTGGAATGGGCTGCAACTCCAGTAATTATCACAGAGTGGGCCATTCCCGCCGGGCCATTTTCTTTTACTCTGACTGGTCCCTGTTCCCCTGACAGGACTGATTCAAAGCCAGCGCTTCTTTCTCCGGGGAGCCCTCCTTCACAGCACCAGACCTCTATCATTTCATTGGTCAGATGTGTCATATGTGGGACTCTCAGGAAGGGGTATAATGAGGACCTTGCAAATGACTTCATCCCCTTCTCTAGAAGGGCACAGGCATGTTAAGTATAATCATGTGCACACAGTTATGCAGGTGTGGGCTGAAGAGCAAGAGAGAAGTTTCTGGAAGGTGATAGATTGAGTTTATGTGGAGGCTTCCACCTCCCTACTTCCATACAAATACACAAAATGACTAGAGATGATATTGACACACCCTTGACATCCTTGGGTAGTTTTTTTTCCCCATTTAGGGAATTTTAAAATAGCAAATTGAACAAAACAGTTATAAAATGGAAGATGACAAGATTGAGTATGATTTGAATTAAGATGATAAGATTGTTTGGGAGATGTAAATAAGGTTATCAACTAACTTTTCACTTGATTGAGACCAATGAGTATGTTAAAAATGTCAGACTGGGGGCCAAGGAGATGAGTCAGCAAGTAAAGTGGTTGTAACACATGTATTAGGACCTGAGTTTAAATCCCCAGCACCCATGTAAAAGCCAGGCATGGCGGTGAACACCTGTAAGCCCAGTGCTGGGGTGGTGGAAACAGGAGAATCTCCAGGGCTTGCTGGCTAGCTTGTGTAGCTGAAGAGGTGAGCTCTGGGTTCAGTGCGAGTCTGTGCTTCAAAACAGCTAAGATGAGGCTGGAGAGATGGCTCAGCAGTTAAGGAGCTTGCCTGCAAAGCCTAATGACCCGGGATCAAGTCCCCAGTCCCACGAAAGCCAGCTGTACAATGTGGTACATGCATCTGAAGTTTGTTTGCAGTGGCTAGAGGCCCTGGCACACCACCCATTCTCTCTCTCTCTCTCTCTCTCTCTCTCTCTCTCTCTCTCTCTCTCTCTCTCTCCCTCTCTCTCTTTCTTCTCTGTCTCTCTCTGCTTGAAAATAAATTTTAAAAATAATTTAAAAAAAATATAAGATGAGCAATTGAGGAAGACACTGGACATGGACCTCTGGCTTCTTCACATGTGGGTGTGTGTACTCACACATATACAAACAAGCACACATGTAGGCACACACACCAAATACATAGACATACATCAAAAGAAAAAGGTCAGGATAAGGCTTGGGATTATTTCAGTGGTAGAGCACATGCTTAGCATGCATAAATCCCTGGGTCCCAGTCCCAAGACCAGAAGCAAACAAACAAAACAAACAAACAAAACCCAAACCTGTGCCAGGAATATGGTTTGGTGATTAAAGGTGTTGCTTACAAAGTCTTTGCAAAGCCAGCAGGCTTAGGTTCCATTCCCAAGCCACCCATGTAAGGACAAATGGAAAAAGTGGCATAAGCACCTGGCGTTCATTTGCAGTGGCAAGAGACCTGGTGTGCCCATATACATACACTCATATGTGCAAAAAAATAAATTTTAAAAACCCAAAGGTAAAGGACTAGAATGCATAACTTCTCAACCAATTCAAGGAGTAAAAGGACATAAAGAAAATTTAATCAGTTTAACAGAATACAAGAAAGGAGAAGACAGTTTTAAATAAATGATAAATAAAATATGCAATGGAAGAGTGAAAATAGGTCAAATGTACATTGGTATCCAACATAAATGAAAATAGGTTAAATGCAACTGTTAAAACCAGAAATTCTGAGGTCTGGGGAGATTTCCCAATGGTTAAAGGCATTTGCTTGCAGATCCTGATGGTCTGGGTATCTGGCCCATGTAAAGCCAGCCATAAAAGCCAGAAACAAAAAGTGACACAAGTGTCTGCTGTTACTTTGCAAGGGGCAAGAGATCCATGCCCTTATACATAAATAAATATTTTTAAAAATATTTTATTTATTCATTTTCAAGTAGGGAGAGAGAGATAGATAGAGAGAGAGAGAGAGAGAGAGAGAGAGAGAGAGAGAGAGAGAGAGATTGAGAGAGAGAGAGAAACCAGGGCCACCACCTTGTGGTTCTGGCTTATGTGGGTCCTGGGGAACTGAACCCAGGGCCTTAGGCACTGTTTTAACCCCTGAGCCATCTCTCCAGCCCATAAATAAATATTTTTTTAAAAGCAGAATTCTGGGTTGAGACTCAGTGATAGCTTACCTACGATGCACAAAGTCCCCAGTTCAAACCTTAGTACCACCAACAACAACAAAAATCAGAGGTTGTTAGTATGGGTGAGGGAAAGAGATACAGCTGTCTCTGCTTACTAGAGACAAGCCAAGAGATGATGATGTACAAAGGGCAGAAATAAAAGATAGAAAATGATGGATCCACAGTGTTTCCTAGGGTAAAACTGGTAACAAGAAAGCTGTTGGGGTGAAAGCTTAAGACAAGGCACCATTGGGCACAGAGAAGGTCATTTACTTAACATGAGGACATAATCATCTTGACTCACACAACCCAGCCTTCAAACACTTAAAAAAAAAATCTTGCTTGATGAAATTGTCCAATCAAACCCACCAAAATAGTGGGACATTTTCCCATAGAGTTCTCAGAAATTGACTAGGTAGACATAAATTATTAGTCTTAAACGACCTCATCCATAAGAATCTTGCTCCCAACAATAAAAAGTGCACTTTTTTTTCCCCTCAGATATACCCCGAAGGCTCATTGAGGTGAATAAATCTTCCCTCAGGAGTAAAAATGCATGGAGACAGAGGATCGAGTATGTGGAAACAGCTGCTGTTAACTCCCACAGAGACACCCAGATGTTGGATGGGTGGCCAGGTGTTCCGCTAACGCAACACTTCCTGGCACATGACTCTTGACAGTTAAATACACTGTCTGAAAACTGTTGACTTGGGGCCGGTGAACTGCACGGGGCTGGAGAGCTCTCCACGCACTCATGTCACAACTCAACCAGTGTAGTGTAAAGGAACCAACCCAAACAGAGGTCTATGGCTGTGTTTCATTGAAACTTAATGGAGGGTTTGGGGGGGGGGACTAAGGCTAGGGCTGTAACTCAGTGGGTCAAGTACTTGCCTAGCATGCACGAAGCCCTGCTTTTAGTCCCCAGTGTCACGTAAAACTGGGAGTGGTAAAGAACGAGAGAAGGATGTTCTCAAAAGGACATTGACCTGACTTGGCTGTAAGAACACAGAGCTCCGTGCAGTGGTCAGCACAGGGCAAGCACTCAGGAGTAGGTCGTGTGTGTGTGTGTGTGTGTGTGTGTGTGTGTGTGTGTGTGTGTGTGTGTGTGTGTACAGGCCCATGTATGTGCCTATGTATGTGGAGGTAGAGGTCAGAAGACAGACTTGGGTGTGGTTCCTTAAGCATCATCCATCTCCTTTGAGAAAGAGTCTCTCATTGGCCTGGAGCTCCCCAGTTAGGCTAGACTAGCTGGCCATTGACTCCAGGGATCCTCCTGTCTCTGCCTCCCGGTGTTAAAGTTACGAGCATGTACTACTGCATTTGGCTTTGTTTTTGTTTTGGGGGAGTGTGTGTGCATGGTGTATGCACTTCTATATGAAGATGTGCACATGCCTCGTGTACAGGCATGTGGAGGGCAGAGGATAATGTCTTCCTCTAGCAAGACAGGCTCTCTCCCTGAACCTGGAGCTCTCACAGTTTTTTCAGTTAGACCAGTGAGCCCCAGCGATATCCCTGTCCTGATCCCCCTCCGTGCAGGGGTTGCAAGCGTGTGCAGCCACGCCTGGCTTTTTATGTGTGTCCTGAGGATCAAACTCAAGTTCTGCTCACAAGGAAAGCCCTCCCTGACTAAGCCATCTCTCTGGTCCAGAAGTTGGCTTGTATTATACATGAGAACAGGTTCTGGCACATGGTGATGGGTACATGCCACACACGTTCACATGTGTACCCGTGATGCCATTGCTGTGAGCTTCTTTCCGAAGCCAGGCTAATGAGGAGCCAGCTCATCTTCATCCCCAGCAGGTGCCCAAGGCAGGCCTGATGGGATGCAACTTCCCTTCCTTCTGAGATGCTGGGCAAATGAGGAGACTTGTTTGATTCCCTCGTCACGTCTCCCAGGGGCTGGAGGACATGTGCTGAGTTGGAATTTTTCAACTTCATTCTTTTTTTTTTTCCTTGACACATCCATCCCAGAAACATCTGTGAGATAAAACAGAGCAGGTCTTATGAATTCAGCTCAGACTCGGCCTGCGCTCCCACCCCAAGCCAGGGAGACATGAATCACCCGCCTGGGGCCCAGTGGTCCTGTGGAGTGGCCTCTCCAGCAGGGCCCTGGCCTTTCCTGAGTTGCTGCTTTTGATTTCCCGAAGCCTTCTGATCGTCGGCACTCTGCAGAGCGTGTGTGTCCAAGGGCAGCGTGCTGCGAGCTCAGCCCGGGCACCAGGTGGGGGGTCAGCAATTCCTTCCTGGGGCTCTTGGAGTCCACACCAGACTCTGGGAGTGGAAAGACAAACCGGTGAGGAGTCACGGACCCCCTTGTTTCTCCCTGTTTCCCCATTATTTGAAAGCACCGGAGGACAGGGGCTTTGAGTGGCTGCCACGATGGGCTGTGTGTTTGGTACATCCGTAAGCTATTGTGCACTGGATGTTTTCATCTGTGTAGTAGCTTCTGCTTGGTCAGGGGTCAATCAGATAGGGGCTTATGACTAGCTGTTCCTCAAACTTGACCTTCTGGGAGCCCTTGAGGGGCCTGAGTCTGTCTGTCTCTCTCTCTCTCTCTCTCTCTCTCTCTCTCTCTCTCTCTCTCTCCTCTTTTGTCTTATCTTCTCTGTGTGTATAGTGGATTTCAGAGCCATGGTGCCCCTTGGCCTTTGTGGTGTGCACACCAAGGCCAGCAAGCAACATGAATGGGTCTCTGGCCCATTCTGTTTAGGGGACACACCCCACTTGGGCATCTGATATATTAGGCACAAAAGAGATTAAGCTAGACTTGCATAGAGAGGGGCAGATGCCAGATCTGGTCTGGCCATTTTTCCATTTCCAGTCGCTCTGTCTTCCTGAGAACGTTGCCAGACCAGTCTTTTGTGGCTGCTCCCATAAGCTCCTCATCTCTCCCTTCCCTGCCTCCTTCCCAGAATCCTTAACAACAGACAGCTCTCTGTCCAGCCCTTGTGATTGGCTAGCTGCTGTTTACCCAGCTGGCCCAAGCCTAGGCCAGGGTCATGGTGAAGGCCCAGGAGGCCTGTCATCCACTTGGCAGTTGGCGCCCCACTGCTCAGACCTGTGACCCCCTGTATCCCTTTCTAACTACCCCCTCTCAGAAGTCAGCCCACGGTAGGGTTGCTGGGTTCATGTTACATCTCTCTATGCCTCTGCTCTCTTTCGTCTTTCCCCAAAACCAGAGGTAGTTGGGAGGAAGTGGTGTCCAGTCTCAAAATCTGGCCAGTAAGGGCCAGGTAGGTAAAGCATGGGTCTGGCACTGAGTCTCAGCCCTGTACAACCCTAACAAACCACATTCACTCTCTGAGCCATCAATGTGCAATCGGCCAACTGAGGGAAATAGTCATCCTTCTCTCACCAAACACTCATGAAAGTTCAAGTGCAGTAGCCATTGGGAAATGTTTGTAGATTCAAAGTGCAGTGTGGTTGGATATTGAGACCCCTGGCCAGGAGTCTGAAGACCCAGGGGACTGCAGGTTTTACCGTGTGGTGGTTCTGGATACATGTCTACACTGCTCTGGGAATGTGTCTACACTTCCCATTTATTGTCACCCTGATTGTCAAGATGAGATAATAAGCCACAGTCTCCCTATAAAGAGTCATGATCAACAAGTATGATTATTCCTTCAGCCATTGTTTCCTGAGCACCTGCTGTGCACCAGCTCCTAGGCTAGGCTGGCATGTGGCTCCTGTCCCCAGAGAAAACTCACCCTAGTACTAGAGGAGGGTATTGGATTCGGAATCCCATGGTGTTGGGTATAATTGAGTCTAGACTCCTCATGTTTTGGATGGGGGGAGAGGTACCTTAGAGATGAAAAGAACTTTCCTGGGATATGAAAAATGAGGGGTGTCTGTTGCCACACACAGGGTGGGCATCACAAGGTGATCACAATACTCTTC
This sequence comes from Zapus hudsonius, assembly GCA_004024765.1. Classification (NCBI taxonomy): domain Eukaryota; kingdom Metazoa; phylum Chordata; class Mammalia; order Rodentia; family Dipodidae; genus Zapus; species Zapus hudsonius. The sequence goes on along the minus strand of PVHP010001375.1, from coordinate 78,064 downwards.
CTACTGCACCAGATACTCTCAGTAAGCTGCCAGAAGCCACCATTGATCAGAGTGGAGGGCAAGATGAAACTTTTTACAGATGACCCTAAGGCGTAACAAGTGGCCCTGTCAGAGGCTGCTTGACCAGATAGATAGTCAAGGCTGGGACTTGGAGCCAAAGGCTGTTTCTCGTATATTCTCTTAACATGACCAGCCGCAAGCCTAGCTTTGCAACAGATTTTAAGGTGATGAAAGCCTTGTTATGATCAGCAACAGTCTCAGAGTTGGGGAGGAGCAAGTGGGGTAATTGTGACATGGGGGGGGGGATAGCTATTCAGGGAATAACTGTTCAGGGACAGGGCTGGGGACAGGGTGTGGTTAAGGAAGACTTCCCAAAGGAGGCCATATTGACAATTTGCCAGCAAGTAGATGACAATTTGTGGTGTCCATTGTAGGGATCGATGCATTGGTTTCTTGGTTGAATGGCATCATCTGTGGCCTATGAGATGAGGCGAAGGCAACTGGGGCCACCAACCCTACTGAATGGGGTTTGTATGCTGAGAAGGACAAAGATGAGACTTGGGTGGTTTGGGAGGGTAGAATCTCCTAGTTGGACTGAAGCCCAGCTCCACACATGTAGGCCCTGCCGAACTCGCCTGTGGAATCCTGCTCTCTCAGCATACTGCTCTGTGGCCACTCTTAAGGAGGCCTGGTAGGGCAGGCCAGGATCTCACTGCTTACTAGAAGGAACTGAACCTAGTCCTGGAACAGTGCCTGCCTACCACATAAAGAGTACTCAGTGAATCTTGGATGGATGGATGGATGGATGGATTAGAGATTGGGTGGATGAGAGAATGAATAGGTGGGTGGACAGATAGGGGAATGCATGGATGGATGTATACATAACACTAACCTCCCAGGTGGACAGATAGGGGAATGAATGGATGGATTGTATACATAACACCAACCTCCCAAGCAGTACACTAGTCATGAAATCTTGGATGATGTCTTATCTAAGTGGTTGCATGGTTAGTCTTTGCATCTTGCTTAGGACACAGGTTTTGCTGTCCATTCCTGTCTGTCACCTCTCATAATTGGCCTTGCTATTCCAGTAGTCCTGGCGTAGCTTCTGCCTGGCTCATAAAGAGTACTCAATAAATCTTGGGTGGGGGATGGACCAGAGCCACCTGTTGTCATTTAAATGCCTGCAGAGCAGAGGGTTACCTGGACATCAGAAGAAAGCCCAGTGCCAAGGAGACTGTGCCCAACTCAGTGCTGAAGATGGAGACCTGCCCACTTTGGCCACCAGCCCCTGCATGTCTTCTCTACGACTCACTGTCCTTATTGGCACAAGAGAATGTCAGTGGCCTGACCTTCTGGTCATGGGGGTGAACAGTACCCACATTGTCTTGTTTAAGAAACACAGAAGTAGGGGCAGGTTGTTCTGGAAAGGTGCAGACTGGGGTCATGGATATGGGCTGCACCCCAGAGTCACTCCTGCTATAACTGTCACCATGCTGGAATGCTCACTGCTACCTGACTTCTGGGACCAGGGCCCAGATCTTCAAAGGGATCTTGTTTGAATGCATGGGGACCTCGAGGCTGGAACTGGCTTTGGAGGAATGAGATAGGTCTAGGAAAGGATAGTCAGTGGGACCCAGTACTGAAGCTTCCAGAAAGCGGTCCCTGGGTAGCCTGGAGAGCTAGATGCTTGGGTTGGGTGTGAGGCAACAGAAAGACCCTAAAAAATGGAGTGAGGAGCTACCAAGAACAGTTTTGTGGCTGCTAACTCTGTACAGCTCAGCTGCCCACCCCCAGCACCTGTCCCAGAAGCCTAATTACCAGCTCTCTGTGGGCCACCAGCTGAGGGATGGCGGGTCTGTGGGGAGCTGCGTGCAAAACAAGAAAGACACTAAGGAAATTCTTTGTAGTCCCTGGCAGAATGACAGCTCTCACCTATCATTCCTCATATTGAACTTGCTCAAAGCCCTGAGGAAACCTGACAGCCTCCTTGCACCTCACCCGCATGGCGGTCCATCCAAGGTCATCTCAGCAGGGAATAAGGAACAGCTTCAGCAGTGGCCTCCCTGTTCCCTGTAACCCGTTCCTCTCTCAGCACATGGAGGGACCCATTCTATCCTAGGATTTCCCAGCTCAGCTGGAGCCCTTGATGGTGTCCTATCACATGAGAGCCCAGTTCAGTGTCCTTTCCATGGTCACGAGGCCCACTGCTCTGGCTTCTCCTCCTGCTCTGCCCCTCCCCCCAACCTGTTCCTCTCCCTTAACTTCCATACATACAGAGCTCTGCGGTTCCCTGGACACCCTCTCTCTTCTGTTTCTTCCACCAGGGTCTCTTTCTCTGCATTGTCTCCACCCACAGCCCACACCAGCCCAGACATCACCTTCTCCTTGAGTGCTCAGCCAGAGTCCTCCCTGGACCACTAGTGCCCGTCCTCCTCGCTTGATTCTAAGGTCTCATATAGGGACCCTGTTTTGTTCTTGATGTGTTTCAGGAGCTTCAACAGTGTCTGGGAAATGGTAGAGGTCATTTTTTTGCATGCACACATATGCGTGTTCATGCAGGTGGACCACGTGCGCACGAGTGTAGAGGCCAGAGGTTGACCTCAGGTGTCTTCCACGATCACTCTCCACTCCACTTTTATTTGCTGAGGCAGGATCTCCCACTTGAACCCAGAGCTTACCATCTTGCCCCAAATATCCAGTCTCTACCTCCTGAGTGCTGTTGTTCAAGGTGGGCTGCCATGCCCACTTGGCATTTATGTGGGTGCTGGGGATTCAAATTCTAATGTTCATGCTTACACAACAAGCATTTTATCCACTAAGCCATCTCCCAGCCTCTCTCTCCTTTCCCCTGTCCCCTCTCTCTTGTTCTTTCTCTCTTTTTTGTTGTGTGTGTGGTGCTGAAGAATGAACCCAAGGCCTCAGGCATACTTGACCACTGAGCTACATCCTCTTGGTCCCAAGTAGCTCAGGATCCAGGCCTGCACCACCTTGCCCAGCTGTAGCATGCTTTACTTAATGAGAAGTCCCTTTCAGGAAAAGTAGGCAATCAGAATGGCCATAAAGTGAGTCCCTGTAGGTCCATGGTGTTATTTACCTGGAATCTCCTTATCCTCCCATACAAAGCTCCATGAGGAGTGCCCTTGCTTCAAAGCTGGGGAAACAGAGGCTCTGGGGTTTCAAGACCCTCCGTAAGATCATGCAGGATCAAGAGACAGAGACTCAAGTCTGGGACTTAAAGCCCCTGCTTCGAGGTCTGCATTAGTAAAGCCAGTGTCATCTGCAGCCTTATGGTACCTCACAGACTAGAGGACAGAGGCCCCAAGCCACATCAGCCAGGAAGAGCTGGCTATGATCCCCAAAGCTCTGTTTCCTCTGCAGGGACAGGGGTTCACAGGAAGCTTAGGCAGGCTGTCTAGTGTGACAGCAGGGTCTAAGGCCCAAGGATGTCCCCAGAGAGAGGAGATACCAGTAAGAACTGGACATCTGAAGCTTGAAGACTCACACCTGTTATTTCAGCCCCCTGGGAAACTGAGACAGGAGGGTTTTGAGTTCAAGGCCAGCCCAGGCTACACAGCAAGATCTTTTCTCAGAAACAGTAATGACAATCTGCATCTGACATGTATCAGGTACTTCCTGCACCCTTGGTAGCATTCTCAGGATAGTAACATCTTCTTGACAGCCTCAGGAAGGAGACTGTGTTATGTCCATTATCTAGATGGCAAAACTGAGGCTAAGAGGCTGAATGACTTACCCCAAGCCCTCAGCTAGGAAGAGGTGAGGCTGTAACTCACAGCAGGCATCCTAGCTCCAGCCTGCACACAGCTAACCACTGTCTCTGTGGGGGCAAAGCTTAGGCAGGGCTTCCAGAAGGGCTCAAAACCTGGAAGTCCAGGGTCACTAGAATCTGATTCTTGAGACCCCACATGAGCCCAGCCCTTTGGAGCCCTCAGCCAAGTGTAGATAGCACTGGATCTGGTCCCCCCCCCCCACACACACACACACTATAGGCTTTTGTCAGCTTAGCTTCCCACATGAATATAGACCCCGGAGCCTGGTATTTGGGGGAACCCTGGACCTGCCCATGACTGTGTACCCCTGGCTGAGCCACTCGGATGCTCAGCATCCCAACGTCCTGAGCTGTGAGACAAGGCCTGGGTACATCAGAACTCTATAAGAGAAGGTAAGGGGCAGCTGAGCCTAGCCCCTTCCATCTGGACCCTGCTCCTTGCATGTCGAGGCAGAAGTGGATGAGAGAAAACATATGGCAGTTGGTTCCTTCCCTGCTCTGCCATTCATGGAATCAGTGACATTGGACAGGTAACTTCTCTCTCTGCACCTGTATTCCCTGTCAACAGAGACAATCACAATATCCTTTGAGATCCCGTGAGCTAATCCCCGTAAGGTACTTAAGACACCTCCTGGCCCAGAGGAAGTGTGAAGTGTGAGCTGTTATTTATCAGAAGATTACAATTGTTAAAATATTAGTTCTGGCCTCCATGCAACCAGAAAAGAGACTTCCAAACAGGGTTGCCACGAGGTCAGAGAAGCAAGCTCAGGATGCTGGGATCTGAGGCCCTTACTCGGTGATGGCGTGGGCTCTCTCTGTGGGCTGTCTTTCTGTCTTTCTCCATAAGTTGCCTCCCTGCTATTCATCTGCAGTTTTCTCAGGGATTAGAGTCCTTCTCTGTGGGTGCTGGAGCTAAGTGCTTGTCAAATTTATGAGCTTTCAAAGCCACTTTTTGGAACAATCGGGCCACCATTTTTATAAGGGCTGAGATAAGAGAAGGGTTTATGAGATTAGAGGCTTGTCATCATTCTCTCCTTTAACGTCCACTGCTCTCTCAGTTTCCTCCTTTTACAAAACCATGGACAGGTCAGAAACAGCAGCCCCGGGCCCCATAAACACACTGTTCAAATAAAGGCGATGTTTAGGGGCAGCTCGGCTGAGATTCTGTTTAAAGGTTATTGTTCTAAAACGCCTTGTCTGGGCAATTTGTCAGAAAGTCTCTAGGCCAGAGTTCACTTGTCCTGAAAAACTTGCGCTGGCTCGTAATTTTCAAATTTTGACCCTTTAAACCTGAGAAGGTGTGGGACCTGTGTAAGATCTGGGGATGGGAGTGTTGGAAAGCAGCCTTTTAAAATGCCATCTGTCTCCAGGAATGTTTAGGGTCAGTTCAACCCAAAGGATCATCTACAGAGATGCCCACAATGCCCAGGTCTCTACTCAGCCATGTAGGACATTATGATTTAAGAAGTTCCCAAGGTCCTGGGGAGATGGTTCAGTGGATAAAGCACAAGTTTGGATCCCCAGGACCATGGACACACCAGGTGGGTGTGGTGATCCGCCTGTCGTCTTAGTGCTTGACTGGCTGAATCCCTGAACTCTGGGTTCATGGGAGAGACTCTTGAGGAGGGACATTTGGACAGACATGGCCTTGGGTGTCTCCCCAGGCTGAGAGGCCATTGAACTTTGAAGCCCTGGGGATGAGTAGTTAAGACCCTGTCCCTGGCTTCCCACTCTCTCCTTCCAGTTCTCATGATTGGACAGTCACCTCGCCTTGGGACACCTTGGCTATCTTTCTCTCAGTGGGAGAGGCTATAAAACTTGATCATAAGAGTTCACCTGCCCACTAAATGTTGTAACTCATTATGGACAATAAATTAAAAAAAAAACAGAAAAAAGAAAAAGAAAAAAATAACAACAAAAAAGTTGTATTTTAAGAGTTGAACTTTCTTGCAAGCCCATAATAAAGTCCTAATACTCAAAAAAAAAAAGAGTTCACCTGTTCTTCAGAGCTGTGATGTAGCCTCTGTCTCCCCTTTCCCCCTCACATCTTGTGTTCCTGCCACCCTGCCCTGCCTTCACCCCTTAGGCTTTTTTACACACTGTTTTCTCTCTGTGAAATGTCCTTCCTCTCTCCTGGCCATGACTAACTCCCACTCATCTGTCCAAATGGCCCTCCTCAAGAGTCTTCCTTGATACCCCTAGCTGATCACACTCACTGTCCACTGCTAGACAATGGACCTCAAGGCCAGGGCCGCAGTGTATTCAGCCTGGTGCCCAACACAGAGCTGGGCAAAGCACCACCACAAAGTAGTCACTAGAAGACATCTACTCTCGAAGACAGACCCAAGTCTCTAGTGTCCAGTAGAAGTAGGTGGGGAGACTGGAGCTGAACAATACTAGAAGGAGAATTTGTACTTCTAGGGACCTCAATGAGGTAGTGATCTAGGCAAGAGGGGCTTCAAGGAGTACCTAGCCGATGCACCTGGGCTCTGCGCTCTTCCAACACCACCCAGAGATGGTGTGATGAGTAAACAAGCCGGAAGAACCTAAAGCATCCTGTCCACTGTCAGTCAGTGGGCTTCGGATGCTTGGCTGTCACTCCACTTCTACTCTTACAGCCTACGACCACACTGGCTTTTTCAGCAGCTTTTGGCTTGTGGTCAACTCAAACCCCAGATCTTTTTCCCTGGGATGGCTGCCAAGCCACAGCTTGTGCATTTGATTTATGGCTTGGGTTCGTTGAGCCTACTCCTGCTCCCCAGAAGCCAGCGGGAGGAGGGTGATGGTTTCTGGACCCCTAGGAAGGAAAGCTATTCCAGACCCCTACCCCCAATCGGGGAGCCTCCTTGTGAATGTGGGAGAGTTCTCTCTTTTGCTGTTTGTGTTTCCTAATCCCTGATCCCTGAGGTGCTCAATGCCAAGTCCTCCCCAATCAAGTCACAGGCAATGAGAAAAAAAATAAAGTTTGGGGTGTCAATGGGGGAAGAGTGGTTCTGGAAAGCACCCAGGTGAGACTGAAGAGAAACAGGCAGGTATGGGAGGTTGAAGCCACTGAGTGTGGTGTCTTCATGCCCCATGGATGGTGCCGCATGGCTCTGAGCTCAGTTTCTCATCTATAGAATGCAGGTGACAGATCCCAGTATCATAAAGTTATTAGGACAAAGATACTCAGGCAAGAAGCCCTTATGAGATGTAATCATTTTTTAGGACTGGGGTCATAGTCAGCTAGTTACTGAGAGTTTAGTACTAAGTACCTAGTAACCTCTGACTCATAGCCCTGACTATGATAAGGGCTCATGGCCCCAAGCTTGGCCATCTTTGGCAAAACTGTTACCACTCAGCCAGATCACCCTCCCCTGAGTTGCTGTTTATTTATATTCATTTATGTATTCTGTTTTTTGAGCCAGGATCTCTCTATATAGCCCAGGCTGGCCTCACACTCACAATTCTCCTACCTCAGCCTCCTGAATGCAGAGATTACAAGCATGTACCACGAAGCATGTGCTGTCATTATTGTGAGTGTATCTTTTTCTTTGTGGCACTGAGGTTGGAATACAGGGCCTTGTGCATGCTGGGTAAAACCTGTCATTGAGCACCCCCACCCCCAGTGCAAGGTGTTGCCTTTTGACTGTTTCAATCCCTTGGATGCCTGCCCTCAAGTCTCCTCCCAACTGTCTTTGTTATGACGGGTCCCAGATGGGCAGATTGTTACAGTGGTCCCTTGCCTCTTCCCTCTGGCTCACTCCCTAGAGGTGAGGGACTTTGTATCTTTGCTGTACAGCCCAGGATGCATAGGATACAGAACCACACCATCAGGGACTTTGGAATGTTCCGAGGCATGCCCAGAGAACCAGAAAGAGAAGTGTTTAGTCCCCTCTGTCATGAACAAGGGCACTGTCCCTTGCGGGCCTCAGTCTCCCTTGCTGTCAAATGGCAAGCTAAGGAGAGGGAACGAACTCTTTCTCATAGTCCTTTTGGCTTTGAATGACTGCTCAAGCCTGCTGGGCTCTGGAGAGTCTTGCGTGGAGTTTATTTGCTTGTTGGCTGCAAACACCACCCCTGCCAGGAATCTCTCTTGCTTCGTCACTGTCTCCACTGGCCTGGAAAAGACAGCCCTAAGCAGGCCAGGGCCTGTGAGCAGACACGGAAAAGTTCATGGCCCCTCCCACCCAGCCGGGTGACAGAGCCCTGAAAGGTGTGTGGCAGCTGCCTCCCCGGGGGTCCCCAGGGTTTGTTGCCTTAACCTAGCTCACCAGCTCACCAAGCAGGTAAAAAATTCCAGACATGCTCTCCACTGACAGCTAATTGTGTCCTTTATTAATGACCATGGTTTTCTTGGGGTGGGGGTAGGAGAGAGGCCAGCCTCAGCCCAGGGCTCCCTCAGGTGGGGTGAGAACCACATTTCTGGATCCCATAGCAGTGGAAATGTTACAGGAGGTGACCCTGAGAGAGCCCCCCAGCTGGAGAAGGGAGGCAGCTTCCCCAGGCCCCAAAACTCCAGCAGGGGTGCTGGCGCCAACGTAGTGATGCAGAGACTTTGGAATCTGGCATCCTGGGGTCTGGGTCCTGATGTGGCCGCCAAGGTACAGTGATGGCATCAGGCCTGGGTCCAGTAGGTCCCATCTCTGCGACTCCCATTCCACCACCTGTCACTACAGCAGCCAGATGTGCCTGGGGGGCTGGGTCCACCCTGCCAGATGTGTCAAGCTTTGTGGACACTTCCAGCTTCTTCTAGGGCGCATGGTGATTATTATTTAACACTTGCCATTCCAGCATCTGAGCCTCCACTGCAGGCTGGGAAACTCCAACCTTGAGAGTCCCTAGCTGGGGGCATGGTGTGTGTCACTAACTCAATGAGAGACGAAGGGCCAGGGCATAGAGAAGAAGCACTGAGTCTACAGCCATACCACCCTGACCACACCCGATCTCCTCTGATCTCCTAAGCTAAGCAGGATCGGGCCTGGTTAGTAAGTGGATGGGCGAGAAGAAACACTGAGCTAGGACTTGAACCAGACAGAAAACCAAAACCATGCATGGACAAAGGCCCTGAGGCGAGAGAAGAGACCACTGTACTCCAAGTGCTGAGTGCGGTAGGAGATGAGGGGAGACCCTGTGGGTTAATAATTTTATATATATATATATTTACAAGCAGAGAGAGATAGAAGGAAGACATACAGAGGGAGAGAATGGAGATACCAGGGCCTCCAGTCACTGTAAATGGACTCCATATGAATGTACCTCTGTGCATCTGGCTTTCTGTGGGTACTGTGGAATGGAACCTAGGTCGTTAGGCTTGCAGGCAAACACCTTAACTGGTGAGCCATCTCTCTAGCCCCGGGTTATTGGTTTTTACTCTAAGCCAAGTTAGGTGGGATCTTTGGTAACCTGAGCAGAGCCAGCAGTGTGAGCTGCTTTCTGTTCTGCCAGCTCCAGTGTGAAGGGCTACCTGCAGCCCCTGGGAAGTGGGGTGCTGGGAGAACAAGGCAAACGCCAGAAAATCAGGAGGCTGCTTACAGTGACCTAGCCTTATACCTCTTCTGCCCCTCGTCCCTCCAAGAACTGGCTGTGTGGCCTTAAAGCAAGTCACTGGCCCTATTTGGGCCAAGTAAGCTGTGATCATAAAGTGAGGAGCAGCTTGTGAAAGTGTGCTGGGAAACTTTGGATAATCCCGACCTCATCTCCCACCTCTCCCAGCCTTCACCTTCATGCTCCAGCAGCCCTGCACTATGTTATTTCATACAGACCACACCACTTCACGCCTCTTGCCTTTGCACAGGTTGATCCCTCTGTCTCCAACACCCCCTCCTATAAGCAGACCCTGTCCCCTCAAACAGGCATCAGCTCAGGGCATATTTCCTCCAGTGGGGGTACCCCTGACCAACATCCCTTTTCCAGTGTTCCTGGGCACTTTCCCAAGCCACACACCCGTGCTAGAGAGGCAATAGAAGGAAGTGGTCACAGATCTGAGCTGGCTTCCATTCCAGCAGTGACACCCAATTGATGGATATTAAGCCTCTGTATCCTCATCTGTGAAACAGACAAGGTTAAGGTGAGGCTGCAAGCACCTGCCCAGTGTAGTCACTTCAGAACTGCTGGGATCTGTGTTGTGCAGTTCCTGAGGAAGGCCAGGGACTGGACACAAGAGGTCCTTTTGGCCAGAATGATCCAGATCTCTAGGCTGGCTCCAGCCTACCCCTCACCCCCAGGACAACTTTGCAGCAGCCAGGGACTTGAATAGAGGTTTCTGTCTAACCCTTCTGTCCCTGTCACCATCTCTACATCAGGGCCTGGTCAGCCTACATGTCTGTACGCCTGTGGCAACGTTAACCACAACCGCAACCACACAGCCCTTGGAAATGTCTTTAATTGCTTCACAGGGCGGGGGAGTCACCCTGCAGGCAGATAATTAAAAAGTTCTGAGCTTGATTAATTGGGAGGAAATTGGAGAAATGGGGCTGCCTGCTGGGCAGGCAGGAGCTCTGGCCCCTTCGTGGGGAGCTGCAAGATCTTGAAGGGAGGCAGGCTGGCTTCAGCTGGGGGCCTGACACAGGGTCCAGAATCTGGAAGGGCCAGGCTGCCAAACATCCTCAGTCACTTTTACAGGTTGTGGGGTCACACAACTGGCTCCCCTAAACACTGTCAGCTCCATCTCTGCATGTTCCCACAAAGGACCAGGGGATAGAGGGCAGATCTGAAGGACCAAGCACTGTGACCTTGGGGCCTAGAGAACCTAGCTAGAGGCCTTTCACCCAATTCAGGAGCTGTTACAGAGCACCTATTCTGTGTCAGGGGGCCATTAAGGTGGCTCAGTGGTTGCCCAAATGAGACTTCCAGAGGGGCATGAAGGAGAAAGATGCTAACCAAATTCCAACAACAGAGGTGGGATTCCTAGCAAGCCAGGACATAGGAGGAACTCTGGAGGATCCAGAAGTCTGAATCAAAGTCCTCAGCCTGGAGAGGGCTCTGGGGGTAAAGTGCCTGCTTCACAGGCATAAAGACCTGAGTTCAGATCCCCAGCACCCACATAAAATGCCAGGCCTGTTGGCATGTGCCTATAATCCCAGTACTGGAGAGGCAGATACATCTTGCTAGTTAGCTAGCTTAGCCAGTCAGTGAGTTCCAGGCACAGTGAGAGACTCTGTCTCAAAAAGTAAGGTGGAGAGAGATTGAGAACACCGCCATCAAACTCTGGCCTCCATGCACATGCGCACACACGCGTCTACAAGAACATGCACACACATAAACGCCTTTCAGAGCCATGTCACCTCTTAGGCTGCCATGGGCCAAGGGGTGCACAGAGCCACAGTACCACTCTAGTTACTTGTGTGAAGGGCATATATTCGGGAACCAGTGTGAAAAGAAGCAGCCTCAGAGAAGGACCCTGGGCCTTCTAGGCTACCACTGAGAGTCAAAGAGTAAAAGCAGTTGCCTGTAAACCCTCTACAGAAGAGGTAGTGGCCAAGCAGGACTGAGAGGGAAGGGCCAGTGGAGAGTAAAGCTTGGCTAATTCAGGGTACTGGAAGCCATCTATGGGAGCCCAGGGTGTGGCTGAGAGTGTGATCAGGGCCGAAACCAGCTAGGTGGACTGTGGAGAGGAGGCTCAAGCCGGCTGATCCCCACACAGGCATGAGGGAGTCACTGAAAGGTCTAGAGAAGAGTGTCTCGGCAGAGAGCAGGGAAAGAAGGCCTGGTACCTCCCTCAGGCAAAGGGAGGCGTATTAATACAGTTCCCATCACTGCCTTCTAATGTAGGTAGTCCTGCCAACCACTGCCAGATCCTACAAAGCCCAGCCCAGCCAGGATGACCAAGGGGACGGCCAGGAAGGTGGGGTATGAGGGGAAGGACGGCTGACATCCTCTGGGTGTTCCCTGTGGGAGCCACCCAAGCAGGGGTGGCCCTGAGGCAGCCAATCTCAAAAGAGAAGGAGACCACAGGCAAGAGGAGCATCTCTGTTCCGGGGACACCTGGACCGGGGTCAGCATATTATGCAGACACATGACTCAGGCCCTTGGTCTCTGCACGGGTCACACCCTCTCCTCAGTTTCCTCATCTTTTAGATGGTGATATCAATAGCCTAGCTTAGTGGCATAGTTCTGTAATCCCAGCTGTTCAGGAGGTGGAGGCAGGAGGATTACAGCCTGGGAACAGTGTCATAATAAAAGGTAAAAAGAGAGCTGGGGATGTATTAGCTCAGTGACACGTGTGAGGTCCTAGTTCAAACCCATATCTGCAAAAAATAAAATGAAATAAAATGGGGAGGTCACTTCTTCCTGCAGAGGATGGTATCTAGGACCAGTGTAGCCCAGGAAGTTCTTGTCCAGCTTATGGATATAGCTGGGCCCACAGGACTGGATGGAAGCTGTCCCTCTGTCTGTCAGTAACTTAAATGTGTATTCTGCCTGGTTTGGGGGGATTGGATTGGGCACCCTACCCAGCCCAGGCCAGGAAACTGATTGCTAGGTTAACTTCAGTGGTTAAGGCCGAAATCTTGCACAATACAAAAAGCACTCTGTGTGAGGCAAACCTGAACCCCTTCTGCTCTGCTGAAGTGACACCACAAGCCCTACCCTGACATGGGCACCAGGCCCTGGCAGCCTGAAGAGTGGCTTTTCCACAGTGCAAAGGGAGTACAGGGCTGGGCATCGTCCACAGCTGGAGGCCATGGACACAGTCTCCATCAGGGGCCTTGACAGGCACAGTCAAGGCCCAGGGTGGAAGTGAGCCACAGCCTGGACCCAGGACTCTGTTCTTCACATAGTCAAGTTGCTCTCCCCATCTGGAATGCAGAATTTACTTCCTGGGGATCCCAAGGTAGGCAGGAGAGCCGCTGTCTTATAGACCAGGGACTATGAACCCCAGAACCCACTTCTGGCCCCTTTGCCCATAGCCACAGTGGAGGGAAGATGGCTGGATGAAGGCATGCCAGCCTTTTCTGATGTCTTGGGGGCTGGGTGAGATGCTTCCTAAGGAAATTGACAACTTCCCCATCTCTACAGCTGGACGTGAACTCTTCAAGACAGGGCTTGTGTCTCCTGCCCCTAGGCTTGGAATGTAGTAAGCAAGGGCCAATGAATGCATAGGGTTAGAGTAAACCCTGGAGTCTAAAATATTCCCAAGGGGCTGGGGAGATGGTTTAGTTGGCAAAACACTTACCACACAAGCATGAGGACCTGAGTTTGGATCCCCAACATCCACATGAAATGCCAGGTGTTGGCACATATGGGTAATCCAGGTGCTAGGGAGGTAGAAGGAGGAGGATCGCTGGGGCTTTGCTGGTTAGCTAGTCGAACTGAATCAGTTAGCTCCAGGTCCAGTGAGGGAATCTGTCTCCAAAACTTAAGGTGGAGAATAACCAAGTAAGACACCAAATATCAACCTCTGTCCTTCCCTCCAATATGCACATAAGTGCATGCACCCTGCACACACACACTTGTGCACCCCACCCAAATGAATACACACATTTACACTCCAAACATACACACACAATCAATCAATCAATCAATAAATCCCAAATGCAAAACTTTAAGCCACAGTTGGAAACCACCAGGAAACTGTTTCAGGCACAAACTAATTTAAAATATTATGTCAGTTGACCTTCAGGCAATGTACATTAGGTGTGTGAGAATGAATGAATTTCTTGTTTAGGCATGGGTCCTGTCCCATACTCAAGAGCTCATTATGAATATGCAAAATATTCTACAGTGTGAAACCCAAAACTCTTCTGAGCCCAGGTATTTCAAATAAGGGAAGCTCCGCCCACCGCATGATAGGGCAAGCACTGTTTAGTGCTTATCAGAAGCCTGGCTCACGTCCAAGTGTTGTACTATTATTAGCTCATTTAATCTTTACAACAAACTTAAAGGGACTATTATCATCCTCAATGCACTGCAAGAAACTAAGGAGCAGAGAAGTTAAGGTAATTTGATTATAGGGACAAGAACTAGAATTCAACCCCAGCCTCAATAATCCAATTTATCAGAGCTGGCCAGGCATGGTGGCACACACCTTTAATCCCAGCACTTGGGAGGCAGAGGTAGGAGGATCACCAGGAGTTCAAGGCCACCTGAGACTACATAGTGAGTTCCAGGTCAGCCAGGGCTAAAGCGTGACCCTACTCAAAAATCCTATATATATATGTGTGTGTGTGTGTGTGTGTGTGTGTGTGTGTGTGTGTGTGTGTGCGTATTTTTTTCATCAGACCTCTACTCAGGCTGGGGAGTGACAGAACACGTGTGGGGTGGGGTGCAACCTTATAGGATGTCACCTCTAGAGAACCACAGACAGCGCCCTCTGTCTACAGGATGCAGAGATGCTCCTTCAGAGCCTCCCTCCCCCAAACATACACACACTGAACCTGACCCAGCAGTTGACGCCAAAGTGGTATCAGTTGTCTTTGGGACTAAACTAGTGTCCCCAGGAGGAGGGGACAGAGGCAGCAGGCCAGCCACTGCGGATCATAGAGTTACTCTGTGCCAATTAGCAAACCCACCATGCCAGGCCCAGATGGAGCCTTGCTTGGGCCGACTTGGGCCTCACTTGGTCAATTATCACCTATCCCTGCAGCCCAGGGGGCAGGCGGGGAGAAAATCTGTTTCCCTGTAATCCCTCTCCCGTCCCCGGCTGGCTGCCATCCGGCCGCCTGGCCAAGAGCTCTGGACGTCTGCAGAAGGCAGGAGCCGGCTGGCTGCCTGGGCATGAGTCCTGAGCTGGAGGGCCAGGCCCTGCCTCTCTCCTGCTGGGTGGCAGCCCTCCACTGACAAGAGGATCTCAGGCCCTGACGCTCGACACTTGGCCTTGCAGTGATTTCAGTGACCAGTGGTATTTGAACACAAGGGATTTGGAATCACAGAGACCAAAAGTCCAGGTCTGCAGTTTATTAGCCATGGGACCTTAGGTTGGTCACTTCATTCCTCCCTTTCCTATAGAATGAGAATGATAATAGTACCAACCTCGGTGGGCAGTAATAGAGACTAAGAATCAACTCCGTGGCTGGAGGGATGGCTCGTGGGCAAGCACCAGGGCCCAAGCGGGGCTGAGATGGCTTGAATGAGAATCTCCAGAATGCTCAAACAGCTGCACGTGGCCACACACATCTGTAACATTGGCCTCATGGGGAGCTGAGAGTGGAGAATCGCCAGGGCTCACAAACATGGCAAGCCCCTTGATCAGTGAGACTCTTGCCAGGTAAAATGAGCAGGTGAGAGACAGCCACCACAGTGTCAGCACGTACACGTGCACACACACATGTACCAAACCACCCCACACATACTATGCACATACGAAGAAGAGAGGAGGAAGGAGGAGAATGGGCCCTGTATACCACTTAGCCCAGGGTTTGGTTCCCAGAGATCACTGGATGGTGACAATTCTGTTGTCCTTACCTGCTGGAGAAGAGAGAGCAGCTCAGTCACACAGCCCAGGCATGCGTTCCAGGTGCTCTGTGTATATTTTCCAACCCCTCGTCACTCCTAGAAGCCACTTACCATCCAGTGGGGGAGGCAGGCCTCCCTTCACTCAGCAAGCAGAACCCACTCAGGTGCCATCCATACTCACTAGCCAGCAGGTAGGACAAAAACCAGTGCCTAGGGGCTTGCAAGAGCCAAGTGTGCACATTTCTTCCAGAGAGAGGGTCTTGATTGCAAGTTGGTCACCTGGAATTGGCTCTGGGCAGGAATATGTGCATCAGAGATGCAAAGAGGAGTTCGGGGTTTGGGTTTGTTGCTTGCTTACCAGCTGGCTGGCTCATCTGCAAAAGACTGGAAGCAGAGCAGACCTGGAGGTCTGAACTAGCTGCTGAGAGAGGGGGACAAAAGGAACAGAGAGAAAGGAGCAGGCTATGCAGCCAGGCTACTGAAAGATACCCATGAAACTTAAGAGGTGGTCAGGAGGACTGGAGAAGTTTCTAGTGGAAGCCTGGGGTGGGGTTCAGTGTGTAGGGTGCTTGCCCAGCATGCATAATCCCCAGCATTGCATAACCTGGGCATGGTAGCACAGACCTGGAATCCCAGCACTCAGGAGGTGGAGGCAGGAGAATTAGAAGTTCAGAGTCATCCTCAGCTACATAGTGAGTTCAAGACCAGCCTAATCTGTCTCAAGAAATAAAAACTAAGAGCCAAAAGTGGTAGCACATCTTTAGTCCCAGCGTTCAGGAGGGAGGCTGAAGTAGGAGGCCATCCTGACAGAGTTGAGTTCCAGGTCAGCCTGGGCTAGAATTTGCCTTTGTCTTGGAAACAAACAAACATAAAAAGGTAATTAAAAATTAATGTTAAAGTATCCAGGGGACCATGAACCCTCTCATTTGGCCTCAACTAAGGCATTTCAGGACCCAGGATTCTCATTTGAAGACCAGAAGAATTCTGTCACCCTAATAGACAGGCCCATGATGATGAAACAGTCAGGCAGTCTGATGATGTCATTGGTTTGGCACTTCTCACCCTTAAGGACACTTTATTCAATAGACAGTCCAGAAGCATCTCCCAAGGGTCCCAACAGGGCTGGGAGCTGAGGACCCTTGAGGACCAGAGGGACATGGTTCATCTTCTCTAAGAAGGGACACATAGGCCCACCTGCTGCTTTACATAGTCACTAACTGTGAGGGTCAACAGAGGAACAAGAGCCTGAAGCTCTTGGCATGTTAGCCAAGGTGGTCCAGGCAGGCCTTTCTAAGGTGACCCTTAGGCAGATTTGGGGGCCAGTCGGGCAAAGGTCTGAAGATGAGATCTACTTGTGGGCCCACTCGATGGAGCCCAAGGAAGGGTGAGGGTGACAGGAAGCAGCCAAGAGAACCCCAGAGCTGACTCCTTGGGCCTCATGTGGGCATGTGGCTCTACTATGAGTGTGCAGGGAGCCACTGCATGTGGCCCCTGGGGTCACATCCAGTAGATCCCTCTGTTGACTATGGAAGGCCAACAGGGGCAGAGTTCACTGAATAGGCTCCCTGTCACCCACACCAAACAGGCTACCTGAGCCCTTTCAGATGTGGAGATGAGTGACAGGTGGCACAAAGACCTGTACGAAATGACATGCCATTCAGGTTCAGCTGCCCAGCCCTGGCCTGAGGTCTCCTTACTTTCTTCCAGTTGATACCCAAGGACTGACGGGATGGGTGCCTACCCAGCTGGGAAAACTGGGAGAACCATGTAGCATATTGTGATGGAAGCCTTCCCAGACCTCTGTGGAAGGTCAGCAGAGAAGATTGAGCTGGTGGAAGCTGTGCCCCTGACCTTCCCAGGAGTCATTTCTGTCTGCTCCTCTCGGGGCCTCAGTTTCCCCAAATGTCAACAGAAGCCTTGAGCTGATATTCATCCTGCTGCTGCTGCATCCTTCCATTCAGCATCCTTCCATTCACCCCCAAACTCCCCCTACCATTCACCCCCAAAGTCACCAGCCTGGCATTGGGAGTGTACAGTTTACCATCAGGCAGATGGTAAATAAGTAAGCGATTAAAACAGGCGCCAAGCCCTGCTGGGAGCTTAGCGGGACTTCCAGGTGGCAAGGGCAGGAAGCGTGGGGTGGGCACTGAATGTGATAAAGGGGGACATTGGAACTGGGTGGGGTAGGCACCAACGCTGGGAGATGGCCAGCACCCCACCACCACCACCACCACCATGAGGTCTGCCAAGCCCTGAAGAGCTCTGACTCCCTGGAGTGGAGTTTGGAATCGCAGCTTTTTCATGGGAGTATTTGGCCCAATCCGCTCAACTCACCTGTGCGGAGAGTCCCATTAGATGGGTTTAGAGCTTTCATAGGACCGTGCAGGCACTGCCACAATCGATCTCAGAGCATTTTCATCACCCCCAAAAGCCTGTTACCCATTAGTCGTCCTTTCCCAGTCTCCCCTGTCCCCTGCCCTTGGCAGCCACGCATCGACTTCCTGTCTCTTCAGATGTGCCTCTTCCGTGCCTGTTCCTATAAATGGAATCGCACTTTTGTGACCGGCTTCTTTCATGGAGCACAATGTTTTCAAGGTTCCCTGGTGAGAGCGCGGATCGGGACTATATTCCTTTTTGCAGCCAAATAATATTCCATTGTGTGCCATTATGTCTCTTTCTGCAACATGGAAAGGTTTGCACTTCAGAAAAGCTGGCTCAGGAGGTTGGGCAGGAGGAGACCAGATGGCCTTGTCAGGCCAAGGAGTGGGTGGGAAGAGCTTTCTAGATGCCTGCAGGGGTAGGAGGCGTCCAAGAAGAGGCAGGCTTAGGACCCTGCTGAGGAGGGAAGACCTGGTAATTGAGTGGCTGCAGGGGGTTGGGCACGAGGAGAGGAGGTGGAAACAGAGTCATGGTGACCAGGTGGATGAAGAGGAGCAGGTTTTTAGGAAGCTTAAGGTCTGAGGGTGAAGTGACTGAAGGATCATCTCGGATCGGGATGGCCTGGGAAGCTGTGATGGAGAGTAGCCGCCAGGAAGGTGGTCCAGATGGAGGGGTTGGCAGGGCACAGAGGGGAGAGAGCTGCCACTTGCCAGGCAGCTGGGGACTGGCCAGCAGATGGACCGGGCACTGAGCTGCACACTCTCCAGGGAAGCAGCCAGGAGGAGCCCACACTTGGGGCCCAAATCTCAAGCATCTATTAGGATGGTTCCAGACCCACACGTGAGAGGACATCGGACACAAACTCTGGGTGGCTGACCATGAACCTGTGGCAGCCTAGAGCCGCCAGGATCTCTGGGCTGTGCTAAGACAGTGACCACTCCTTCATCGGCAGAGGCTAATCGTTGAGAACTTGACACTTCAGAGCCAGCGCGGCAAAGGGGAAAAGGTCCAGAGAAGGACTTGTGATCCACTGGGGATTGTCAACACAAAAGAAGTCACTCACTCGAAGGTTCTGTGGCAGAGAGGGAACAGATGTGTGTGGTCTCGAATGGGAGCGCCTGGGGTTGACTCCACTGTGACACATCTTGGGACAGTGACTTTGCCTCTTTTTTAAATTTTGATGTGTGCGCAGTATCATGTCATGTGTGCAGGAGGTGTGTGCTCATGTGTGCAGATGCGTGGGGCCTGTGCACATGCGTGTGGAACCCCCCCCATGTCCTCCTTGTTTCCTTGAGACAGAATCTCTCATTGAACCTGGAGCTCCCTGTTTTTTTCTATTAGACTGGCTGGCCAGCGAGCCCTGTGGTCTTCTAGTGTTTGTCCTCCACAAGACTGGGATTTCAGGTGTTGCACCCTGCCTGGCTCTCTACATGGGTATCAGAGATCAAGCTGGGGTCCTCATGCCTCCACAGTAAGTGTTTCCCCCCTGAGCCATCTCCTCAGCCCTGGCTTGATAATTTAATAACCCAGTCGGGACACGAGAGAACCAGAGGACCTCCAACTCAGAACTAGATGAGCTTCCAGGAGTCACAACAGGGACATTCTTAGGACAAGGCCACTCAGCAGCTTGGTTTTGAATCAAATTATTCTTAACTTAAAAAACAAAAACCCTTTGTGTGTATGTATGACGCGTGTGTATGAGTGTGAATACACAAGTGCTACAACGGGTGTGGAAGGGTCAGAGGACAACCTACCTTCCACTTTCTTTGAAGCAGGGTCTCTTGTTCACGGTTGCTACTTTCAAGCTTCCAGAGATGCTCCTGTCTCTGCCTCCCTTCTCACTGTAGGAACACTGGGATTTCGACGAGCGCCACTGTTTGGGTTCTGAGGACCTGACTTGGGGTCCTCATGATTATGTGGGAAGTGTTTTATCCACTGAGTTACCTCTCCAGCCCTCTAAACCATGTTTTAAAGATTTTTTTATTTATTGAATATTTTTATTTATTTGCAAGCAGAGATAGAGAAGAGAGACAGACAGACAGAAAGAATGGCCGTGCCAGGGCCTCCAGCCACTAAAAACGAACTCCAGATGCATGTGCCACTTTGTGCATCTGGCTTTACATGGGTACTGGGAAATTGAACTCAGGGCATCAGGCTCTGAAGACAAGCGCCTTAACCAATGAGCCATCTCTCCGGCCCCAAAGATTCTTTTATTTGTTTATTTGCAAGGAGGAAGGGAGGGAGGGAGGGAGGGAGGGAGGGAGGGAGGGAGAGAGAGAGAGAGAGAGAGAGAGAGAGAGAGAGAGAGAGAGAGAGAGAGAGAGAGAGAATGGGCATGCCAGGGCCTCTAGCTACTACAAACTCCAGATGCATGTGCCACTTTGTGCATCCAGCTTTATGCGGGTGCTGGGGAATCAAGCCTGGGTCCTCGGGCAGGCAAGCACCTTACTCACTGAGCCGGCTCTCCAGCCCCTAAGCCATTTTTTCCCCAGAAGCTAACCATAACCCTCAACAGCTCTAGGAAGTAGATGCTATTGTCCCAGTTTACAGATAGGGAGGCAGTTTAAGGATTTTCCCATCACACAGCTCACCCAGATGGATGTGGATTCACAAGGGAGCAGCTTGCTCAACCCACACTCACTGCCTTCCTCGTGGCACATCCTCTGGAGTCCACAGGCTTCCCACTCAAGCAGGTGGCTGCAGAAAGCATTCATAGGGCACCTGCTGAATACCAGGTTCTAGACTAGGCACAGGGCAGACAACTTCAATCCCAGGGTGGCCGTGGGTGGCCAAGAGCATGGCCAGGGGATCCCTAGATAGGTGACTAACGGCAGGAAGGTAAAGCCCTTGGAACTCAGGTGTGTCACTCTAAGCACCAAGAAAGCAGCGTCTCTGACCTGGGACCGCCTGAGAACTGGGGGAGGTTGGCTTGTGAAGACTGGACCTTGGAAAGTAAGCATTAGTAACAAGGGCTGGAAAGATGACCTAGAGACATTTACATACAAGGAAACCAATGTTCAGAGAGGTTCAGTCACTTGCCAAAGGTCACACAGCACCCAGGCATGGAAAGGACATCCACCAAGTGAGGTCACTGGCCTGGGGATGACCTAGCAATATTTCTTCCCGGGGAAGACCTTGTTCTCCAGAGCTGTTTCCTGCCCACCTACTCACTTATTCCTCGAACAGTCCAAGGCAGTGGATCAAGGCTGGAAGAGAGGCAGGGCCTTCGACCTCTTGGCCCCTCCAGCCCGGGGAAGAAGGAAGAGGCGGGTGGATTTGAGCACACAATACTCATTCTGTGAAATACAGATATGGAAGAATCTGGAGCCTGGGGGAAAGCAGATATAGATGTATAGCATGATAGAATATTCTTGAAGCTTCTCTTATGGGGGGCCAGAAGGAAAGTTTTGGAGGAAGGCCTTTGGGGGGCCTAGGCTGGGAGAAGCACATGCAGGTAGTTGCCTGTGGGAGAATCTGACCCTGTATTCTGAAATGCAGAACAGGTGGTCTGAGGGAAAACAAAGACCACAGACCCTGGAGAACCCAGTGTGCCAGGTGGTGGCCAAGTCAAACACTGCCCCTTTCAGGCTGGATCTGGTCCTGCATGCTCTGTTTGTTTATTATTTTTTTAATATTTTATTTATTTATGAGTGAGTTAGTATGGGAGTGCCCAGTTCCCTTGCCACTGCAAATTCCAGACGTATGCACCACTTTGTGTATCTGTCTTTCGGTGGGTACTGGGGAATTGAACCCGAAACTGCAGGCTTTACAAGCAAGCACTTTATCTGCTGAGCCATCTCCCCAGCCCGTTTATTATTATTATTATTATTATTATTATTATTATTATTATTATTATTATTAGTTCTCTAGCCCAGGCTGACCTGGAATGAAGTAGTCTCAGGGTGGACTCAAACTCATAGCAATCCTCTTACTTCTGCCTCCCAAGGGCTGGGATTAAAGGTGTGCACCACCACACCTGGCTCCATTTATTTTTCTAAATATAAATGTGTGTATATATATAGATATATATATACTTAAATATTTACTTATTTCATAGCATGAGAGAGAATGGGCATGCCAGGATCTCCAGCCACTGCAAATGAATTCCAGACACATGTGCCACCTTGTGCATCTGGCTTTACATGAATATTGGGGAATTGTACTCAGGTCCTTCTGTTTTACAGGCAAACCTTAACTGCCTTAACCGCTGAGCCATCTATGCCACCCTAAGTATATTTTTATTTATTTATTTGCAAGCAGGGAGAGAAGAAAGAATGGGCACACCAGGGCCTCCAGCCACTGCAAACAAGCTCCAGGTGCATTTGCCACTTTGTGCATCTGGCTTTATGTGGGTACTTAACCACTGTGCCATCTCTCCAGCCTATTTATTTTTAATAAATTGGCCAAACTGTATATAGCAGCTCTTTTCACTGGGTACCTATCCTATGCAAGGGTTTGTGTACATGTGTTTGCAAAAATACCCACCTGCTCAAATGGGCCTTACAATAGTAATTTTACAAAGAAACTACATCTCAGAGTGGTGGTCACTTGTCCACAGTCTCACAGTAACTCAGGTCTTTGCAACTCTGAAAGTGTCCTGTGTGCTGTGCCATGTCCCTCCTGACATGTCCTGCCCTAGGACTTAGCATCTGTAACAAAATTGTCTCAGTATTTACCAGCTGGTTACCAACACTTAGCTAAGCAGGTTAGTATTGTCCCATCCAGCCTCTCCTCACCTCCTGCCAAAATCAGGACGAAACTATAGTCTGCAGTTCAGTGCAGCTAAGTGTGTGTGTGGGGGCACCTGCCAAGCCCACAGACAGCTGCAAGGGCAGGAAATGAAGCTGTCTGGAACCTTCTGGATAGAGCCAGAAACTCACACTGGAGCCGGATGCCCAGACTCAAGTCTGGGGTCCTTCTGTGTGGTGTGGCCTCCATGTCTTTGCCTGTTCTCCTTGATGACCTTGCCTCTCTTCTCTCCCAGGTTGTCCATCAGGAACCTTCAAGGCCAACCAAGGGGACGAGGCTTGTACCCACTGTCCCATCAACAGCCGCACCACTTCTGAGGGCGCCACCAACTGCGTGTGCCGCAATGGTTACTACAGGGCAGACCTGGACCCCTTGGACATGCCCTGCACAAGTGCGTCCCTCCCCACACACACCCACTGAAAGACTTGCAGCTGAGTGTTTGGAGGGAGGGAAACACAGTCAGTCCTGGACTTGGCATGGTGGAGTTAGTCCCTAACTTCTACCCCCTCTGCTTAGTCACAAGGAAGATAAAGTCAGGGGCTTGATCCACAGAGGACCAGGGGGCAGGAGGCTCGGCAGAAGAGCCAGCATGGGTGGCATCTGCAGCTGCTGCCCCAACCCCTGGTTGAGGCTCTCTAGAGAACAACAATATTATATTCCCACAAAGCTGGCATCAGAGCCATACAGAACTGTTTTCTCAGAGTAAAGGGGCTCAGTTCTGAAACAGACTGGTAAATTCATGACGGCCTGGTTTTACCCTTCAGGGCACTTCATATTCCAATATGGCTGCAGAAGTGCCAGGTGTCACACACATTCTAGGCAGCAGAAAGGGGGAAAGGACCCTGCTGCAGCTGTCTGTTGCTCTTTGAAGACACAACTCTGCTCAATACCATCTACCCTTTCTCAGTGGCCAGCACTTACTCACGAAAGGCTGGGAATTGTAGTCAGCTAGGCAAATTACCACTCTTAAGTGGGGGTCCTCTTATAAAGAAAGGAGAAATAGCGTACAGGTATCATCTCAGACACAGAATACTAGAACAAATATTAAGGAAGCTGGAGCCTAGGGAAAAGCAGATATAGATGTATAGCTTCATAGAATATTCTAGAAGCTTCTCTCTGATGGGTGAAAGATTTGGAGGAAGTCCTTTGGGAGGCCTGGGCTGGGAGAAGCAGGAGGCACAGAGTGGAGACAGCACTGACCCCCACCCCTGTCCTCTCTCCAGCCATCCCCTCAGCACCCCAGGCCGTGATCTCCAGTGTCAACGAGACCTCCCTCATGCTGGAATGGACCCCGCCCCGAGACTCAGGAGGTCGAGAAGATCTCGTCTACAACATCATCTGTAAGAGCTGTGGCTCGGGCCGGGGTGCTTGCATTCGCTGCGGGGACAACGTGCAGTATGCGCCCCGCCAGCTGGGCCTGACGGAGCCGCGCATTTATATCAGTGACCTGCTGGCACACACGCAGTACACCTTCGAGATCCAGGCTGTGAATGGTGTCACCGACCAGAGCCCCTTCTCACCCCAGTTCGCCTCTGTGAACATCACCACCAACCAAGCAGGTGAGCCTGGCAGATGTAAGGGGAGGGACTGTGTGCCAGGCAGTGCCCTGGCAGTCCTTGGGAAATAAGAAGTATATATATATAATATAAGTATATTAATTAATATAGACTTATTTATATATATCATATATAATAAGTATATATATATATATATATATACTTGTGTGTGTGTGTGTGTGTGTGTGTGTGTGTGTGTGTGTGTACACGTGCACATGTTTAGGCCGGGGCCTCTTATCACTGCCTTTCTGGCTGTACATGAGTGGCTTGGGAATTGAATCTGGTCAGGCAGTCTTTGTAAGTGTCGTAGTCAGTTCACGATGCTGGGATGACCCTCCAAACCAGGCACAGTTTATAGGAAAAATGGGATTTATCTGAAGCTTACGGATCCAAGCAGGGAGAAAAACCACCCCCAGCACCTCCAAAAGCAAACACACTCAGGCCACCAAACAGCAGGGATTCCAGGCAGAGCTCACACTGCTTTCTCCATACCTTAGGCTGGAATTCCAGATCCAACACCGTGACACCTTAGGGCTTGACCCTAAGATCGATCCACCCATAGTGACCCCTCTTCCAGCCAGGAGGTTGGAGACAAGCTTTTAATAAAACTTCTGGATCTATTGGGGGGACATCCATTCAAACTACCACATCAAGCAAGTACCTTTAATCACTGTACTGTCTCCCCAGCCCCTGTGGAACAATTTCTTCTCTGAAGTGCTTCATGAACCAGGCTTGGTGGCACCCATCTGTAATCCCAGCCTGAGGATGGATCATGAATTCTGAGGCCAGTCTGGACTACATAAGGAGACCCTATCTCAGAACACCAAGGGCTGGGAATATAACTGAGTGATAGAGTGCTTGCCTAATGGGCATAAGACCCTAGATTGGATCTCTAACACTGAACAAAAGACCTTTTCCATGTGGTTCAACTTCCACATGGAAATGTCCTCCACATGGAATATGTGCCCCTGAGCATTGAAGTTGGTAACGATGACTGTCTCCTGGATTGGATCACTGAAGGTCAATGTTAAACTGCTCCTTTTCTCACTGCCATAATCAAATACCTGGCCAGAAGCAGTTTAAGGGAGAAACTGCAGCTTACAAATCAGGGTACAGCCCACAATAGTAGGGAAGGCTTGGTTGCAGGAGCTTGAGGGAGCTGGTCACATTCAGAAGCAGAGACTGATGAAAACTACACCTCAGACATCTTTCTTCTTTTTAGACAACCCAGGACCCCAGCACATGGCATGGTGTTCCCCCCCCCCACAGTAAGTCTGCCCACCTCACTTAACCTACTTAAGAAGATCCCTTCTAGACAGGCCCAGAGGCTCAGTCCCTAGGTGATTCTAGATCCTGTTGACAATAAAAGCCATCACAGCTGTGTAACAAAAAGACCAGCCATTGGGTAACTTAAAGAACACAGAAAGGACAGTTAAACTATATAATGTGATAGGCTAATTAAAACATATGAAATATTTAAAAAAGAAAGAACAAAGAAAGGTTTAGTGCTCTCAGAAGAGCCCAGAGGTGAGCAGGTGGCTCTGACCCAGAGGGAACCCTGGGGCCCAGGAGACACCCCACTCCTAGTCCATTGGTATAAACTGAGTTAGGGAGGAGAGCGAGGAGGTCCAGGGGGGCAATGATGCTTGAGCCAGGTGGGCAGAGTGGCACCTATTGTATGCCCACACTCCATGGCATGAATTATTGTATGAGACCTCACTGAGCCGCAGAGCACAGAGCACTTCTGCAGTCTGTCTGGGCCTCTAGTACAGTAAGTACAGGTGGCAGATTTATGGGACAGTTTCCAACAGTGCTTCCCTAGCCCACTTCCGCCTAACCCCAGGACTAGCTAGCGTCTAGAAGCTCTTCTCCCAGAGCTCATGGTGACAGTCCTTTCTGTGGTCCCATAACACCCTTCATGGTCTGCCCTGCTTCCTTCGGGGGAAAGAGTGCCAAGCAGCACAGTGTTAGAAGTACCCCTGCTCCCCTCCCTGAGCCTACCATCAGACCCCTGCCTCACCTCAGGCTCCCCAGAGACCTTAGCAACCAGTCTGGGCAGGAAATGCTTCCCACCTAAGCCTCCACCAACCCAAGGGTCTTATGGGATGGCCAAAGACATTATGGTATCCACAAGGTAGGAACTGTTTTCCCTTATTTATTCCCTCGACTTTTGTCAAATTCCACAGTGAGCATTTCCCCCAAAGGAACAGTCACAAAGGCCAAGTTGCTAAGGAGAAGTGAGCCACTTCCAGACTGGAGGCAGGGGCTCAGGGCAAGCCAAGAAGGCTTCCTGGAGGAAATGGGCTGAAATCTTCAGTTTGTAGAAGCAGGAGGATGGAGAGGAGAGAGAGAGAGAGAGAGAGAGAGAGAGAGAGAGAGAGAGAGAGAGAGAGAAGAATGGAATTCCAAGAAGAAAGGACAGGTCACAGGACAAGGAAGAGAGAGCAACAACTCCACCTGGTGACATATGCTTCTGCCTGTGGCCTCACTTGACCCCAAGGCCTCCATGTTCCTGTTGCAGATGACATTCAGGGACATCAAGTCACAAAGCTGGGAGTTGACTGGAACTAAAGGCTCCAGTGCTGGCAGGTGGCTGGGGATCTGTCTATGAGAACATGTGGGTGTGGCACCATGCCTAGGGTCACTGACCATGTAGCTTTTGATTTGTGCATTTGTGAACATGGATGTGTCTAACCCTGGGGTGGGGTGCATGACCATGCGTTTGTACAGTGGAGTGTGGCTCTCCTGTGTGTGTGTGTAGCGTGGCTTGATGTGGGAACGTGTGGTGTGGCTGTGGCTGAAGGTCTCAAGGAGTGTAATATTTGTCAGCCATTACACCAATAATACTGTGCAACAAATCCAGTAGTATGGTCTGGAGAGATGGCTCAGCTGTTAAGGCGCTCACCTTCAGAGCCTAATGAATGGAGTTCAATTCTGCAGTAACCACATGGGGCCAGATGCACAAAGTGGCTCATGCATCTGGAGACCCTGTGAAGAGGCTAGAGGCCTGCTCTGCGGCACCCATTCTCTCGGTCTGTCTTCTCTCTCTTCTGTCTCTCTCTCATGCAAATAAATAAATAAATAAATATTGTTTTAAAACCCCAAATCCAGTGCATATGCCCACACTTCTTGTGGGGCCAAGGTGCACTGAGATTATTCTCAGTTTAGGGTCCAGAGGATGGGATATCTTAAAGAACCCCGAAAACCAGAGCTGTCAATCAAGACACTAATAGCTCCCAGGGACTCAGTAGCAAGTCTCTCAGACTTGATAAACCTCCGAGATGCGGCAGCCTTGTCTCCAGCAGGGATGGAAGGTTACAGTACTTCTCAACTGGGAGAAGACTGAAAGGAAGCTGCCAGAGTCCTCCTCTCACCACAGGGGCCTTAGTTTGGGAGATCAGGTTCTAAGAAGCCTCGGTTTATTAGCAGCAGAAGATGAGTCTGGGCTGCTGGAATGAGCCCCTTCTGTCTAGAGTTGAGCATGCCCAGAGAGGAGAGACGGGGCAGAACCAGGACATGGAGTCAAGGGCTTCTGAGAGGAGGGTTTGGGGAGCCCTCAGGATTGAATGATAGAAAGAACAAGTGCTGGCGTGGGAGCAGAGGACTTGTTTTTACGTCTTAGTTTGGCATTGGTTTCTGCGTGATGTTAGTGTAATGGTCAGCTGTTACAGCCATAATGCTGTGTAAGAAACCACCCCGAAACTCAGGAGTTTACAAGAGCAAACATTTGTTTCCCCACTGAGTGGTCTGGGAATCGATTAGGGTTTGTCAGACCCGCTGTGCTGGGCAGACATGCAGGATGTCTTCCATAACCAGCAGCCACTCCAGGCTCATTTGTCCCCAGGCAAAGGTGGGAGGGTGGTGGGAGCCATGCAGTACCATTGGCCAAAGCAAGTCCATGGTCAAGGCTAGCACTTGGGAGTGGGTTCCAAGGTGCACTCCTCCCATAATGAGTGGGCCCTGCACTTATGGGTAAGGGACATGGTTTTATACTCCTGTGACAGAAGGAAAAACGAGTTATCTGTCTGTCACACAGATGAAGTCACTTCTTTCCTTGGGCCTCAGTTTCCAAACTGTGCATGAGAACCAGATGGGGGAACCTTTTCAGGACACAGGTGCCAGATCTTCACCTAGATTTGCTGAAGCAGAGCCCCAGGAAGCAGGCCTAAGAATCTGTATTTTTACCAATCGTTTCGGGTGTTTCTTACCATTAACACAAATTAGGGAAACTTGTCCAAGTGAGTCTACGTCCCATTGAGCCTCTAATGTGTGGGTTTCCCTCTTCTCTTTGTTCCCAACTCCTTGCAAAGCCCCTTATGGGGCTGGGGGTGTAGCTCAGTTGGTTGAGGGTTTGTCTAGCATGCCGGAAGCCTCCCTAGCACCATCTCTAATCCCAACACCCAGGAGGTGGAGGCAGATTCAAGGCTATGTAGCTTGGGATGCAGGACACCTTATCTCTAAATAAATAAATAAACAACCCTCTCCTCCAAAACCAGAAAAGGGCTCGCAGTAGTGGGACCTGTCTGTAATCTCAACAGTCCAGCAGTGAAAGCAGAAGAATCAGGAGTTCAAAGTCATTCTCAGCAACTACGCAATGAGATCTAGACCAGACTGAGCTGCATGAGAGTCTGCCTCAAAACAAAAGAAGGGAGAGAGGGAAGGAGAGGCTTCAGATTTAAACCCAAGAGAGTGTGCCTCCCTGTTTCTGGAGCCCATGGTCCTGTCTATGAAGACTTCTGCCTGGAAGGGAGGCCGGACAGGGAGGCAGTCTGTATCCCAGCTGACAGGAATGAGGCCCAGCCAATCAAGCCATTGGCTCCTGAGGATTCAGCAGGGCATGTCTCAGAAGACTTTCTGCAAGGGGAAGCATTGGAACTCTAGAGAGGCCTCTAACCGCAGAGCTGGGATCATGCAGAGGAAGGTGTCCCTAGAGAAGTATGAGGCAGTAGACGGGTCCCCCTTGTCCCTCCTATGCACCCTAAGCACAGGGTTGTTGCTTATGTGCCTCTCGCTGAGTCTCCCCACCCAGGCACCCCTCCCTGGACGGGCACCAAGGCTTCAAGTTCCTGTGGCTGAAATTTTAGCCTTAAGTCTTTGATCCTGTCTGTCTGCCCTACCATCACCGCCCTGCGGTATGCATTGGCCTGCTTTTCCTCCCCGTGGCTCTCCAGGCATCCAGAGGGGGAACACCCCTCTGGGAGCGCTCCATGAACATTCACAGAAGGGTTCTGGGAAGTGTGCAGGAGGTGGGGTGTGGAAAAGCAAGAGAGGACAGGAAAACAAGGCAGGAGCCTTTCTGTTTCCAGACCAGTGCGTTCAGTGGTAGGTTTTAAACAGACCCTAAAATTCAGTACATAAATATCTAGCTCACTGCCTTAAAAGGAAAATGTGCTTCTTTTGGGGGAGCTGCAGGCCGTGCTCACAGTCCCCTGGCACTCGCTGGGCCAGAGCTGTCTTCTGACTTCATAGAAGCCGTCATGCGCCTTCTACCCACACGCCACCTTTGCAAATTGCTTTCCACTGTAGTCACAGTCACACTCAGAGCCGGAGGAGGGGGGCTGGGCTGCAACCGGAAGAGGTCAAGGTTGTGTCCAGGCTCACTGGCTATGGGTACAGCTGTCCAGAGACCATGGTTCTCAGTTACACTGCCTTCAAAACAAGAATATCAATGGGGTAGGAGGACAAGTGGGGGGGTTTCCTTGAGGAGGTAGCATTTCTAGGTGGCCGTCTAAATGACAAGCAGGGACAGCTGTATAGAAGTAGGAGGTGGAAGGGGTGGCATCTCAGTAGCACCAGACTGATCTTCAGGGGACATCTAGCACCCTGAGCCACCCTTCAGCCTCCAGGGCTGCACTGCAAACAACCGAAGCCCCTGAGCTAGCTCCCGGCACCCAACTCTCCCAGCTTCCGGACGTGGTGGGAAGGATCTGGGTTAGACAAGCCTGGCTTTTATTTTATTTTATTCTTTTAAAAAATATTTGTATTGACTTACTAGAGAGAGGGAGTATGGGCATGTCAGGGACTTTTGCCATTGCAAATGAGCTCCAGACATATGAACCACTTTGTGCATCTAGCTTTACGTGACCACTGGGGAATTGAACCTAGGCCGGCAGGCTTTACAAGCAAGTGCCTTTAACTGCTGAGCCATCTCCTCAGATTTTATTTTATTGTATTATTTTTTGAGACAAGATCTCATGAAGCTCAAGCTTGTCCCAAACTCGACATGTAGCTGAGGATGACCTTGAATTCCCAATCCTCCTGCCTTCACCTCCCAAGAGCTGGGAATCACAGGTGCACTACTGCACTTGTCTCAAACCTGGCTCTGCCTCCTGCCCAGTCCCAGGACCACTTAGCCTTACAGCAAGACAGGCCTGCTCATTCTGCCCCATTGGCCTCATCGCCTCTCCTTCCTAGGCTCGAGGGAGGACTTCATTTAGTGCCCAGCTGCCACCCAGGCTGCCCTGGCCCAGGAAGGCACTCAGAACCTGGCATACATCTTTGTTCACTATGACCATGAAAACCGTCCCCTCCTTACTGTGAGCAGGGACTGGATCCACCCCTTAATGTTGAGTCTTATGACGCTGTGAGGTCCTCATGCTACCTTGGTTTATAGATGAAAGGACAGGACAGCTGGGTCCTGTGGTGAGGGACTTATCTGAAGCCATGTTGGCAGGAAGTGGCAGAGCCTGGATAATGACACACTGAGGGTCAGGTGCCTGACTGCTATAAAGATTCGTGACCATCCTCCCCATGCCAGCTGGGCAGCTACAGCTGTGGACCAGCCCCATCGGGACATATTTACATCCTCCCACCTCAGAAGCTTGACAGACCCTGCACTTGCTGTGCGAGGGCCAGGCTGTAAGAGAGACCTCACTCCCCTGGCCTCACTTTACCTATATGCAAAATGGGCCTTTGCAGAGGACCGTGATGGTTAGCAGTGAGTAGTGCAGTGTGGTGGTCTGAATGTAAAATGCCCCCATAGCCTCATGTGTTTATGATTAAGCCTCGTACTCCATCCCCAGCAGGTGGCTATTTGGGAGGTGGAGCCTTGCTGGAGGAGGTGTGTCATTGGGGGAGAGCCTTGGGATGTTGTAGCCCAGCCCCCTTGCTGCCCCCAGCTTGCTCTCTCTGCTTCCTCCATGCTGCTGTGGAGATGTGATACCTGGCTGTCTGCTCCTTCCATGCCTCTCCCCATCATGATCCCATGTGGCTGCTGGGCAGATCTTCCTGAGGCTCTCCAGTTCCAAGACCACACAGTAGGACCTCAGGGTTCTGAGTTTCCAAAGCTAATTCCTCAGCAGCAACAGGTGCCTTCCTGCTGGTGCTGTAGGATACTTCGTATCCTTGGGGAAGGGGGTGTTTTTTACAAGGTTGAGGATTGAACACAGAGCCCCATGCATGCTGGGCAAGTGACTATGACTCAGCTATGTCCCCTTTAGTTTTTATTTTGAGACAGGGCCTCACTAAGTTGTCCAGGCTAACCTTGAACCCTTCTATATCCCAGGCAAGCAATGGACCTGTGTTCCTCTTGCCAGGATGACAGGCCTGGCTTCCTCTCCTGCTTATGGAGGCTATTTGCAGCACCAGGTTCTAGGAGGAAGCTCCGGTCAGCTGGAGGCGCACTGGGCCACAGAGGCCTGTCTGCAGTCTTCACACAGAGCCCAGGGATGCTGCAAGGATGCTGTCACCATGCAGGGTCACAGAGCCCAGGATGAGGGTGTGGACATCTTAGGGAGTCCTGCTCATCACAGAAAGTATCCAGGGTCACATTGAAACACCCCAGCATCACAGGGACCTCCACTCATCTCTTGTATACCTTCTGCTACCTGGAAGGAAGCTGAGGTCTGGAGAGGTTCCAAGTGGGGGCCCAGGATCCCACAACCCACCCTTAACAGAGCAAGTCCCCAGCACCCTGGCCAGGTGTGCATGTGGCTTCCTCTTGGGAATTCTGTGAACTCTCCAAAGCTCTTCTGGTCCCCAGTGCTCCTCTGATCCTCCTGCCCCACTGGGGACGAGCATACAATGGCTCCATCACCGGAACTGGTATAAACTTGTCCTCTTCTCTCCCTGGAGAGCCAAGAGGCTCAGAGAGCTCCTGTGAGCCCAGGCTTCAAGAAAGAGAACAGAGGGGGAAGGAGAGAGACCATGGGCTCTCCCTCCCCAGGCCAGTCCTCTGCCTGCACTGGGCACTCTGATCCTCTTAGCTGCTGCAGGAAAGGTTTGGCAGGGCGAAGGTCATTTGAAGATGGGTTCCCTGTGTGTCACAAATGGAAAATAGGGATGAAGGCTTCAGGGCAAAGCCGAGGACAGAAAAAAGCAGGCAGCGTTGAGCCAGCTCAAAGGTCTAGAGGCCCATCAATGATGCTGGACTGGGTTACCTGTTGCTCTTTGGAGTTTGTTGGGGCTCTGTTGAGAATCTGAGGTTGACTGCTGTCTGTCTGTCAAGTGGCCCAGGCAGTGACTATGGCATTGACTTTGTGTGTCTCAGCCTCCAGTGCGTGTCCTCCTGGTAGACAGGGAACCGAGATAGTGGGCAGATACGCACAGGGGCCTTTTCAAGTCATGTTAGCTTGGTACAACCGGTCTAATGTGGTGGCTGAGATGAAAAGAATATTCATTTTCTCTGTAAAGCAGGTTAGTAAATAGGAGTTTTGATAACCTGGAGTTATCAGGGTCTCGATCCCTCAATGCTTCTTGATCTTGTAGACCAAAATGGCCACAGTGTCTCCAGGCATCCCAACCATGCCCTAGGCACGAGGATAGGAGGTGATTAAGAAGGAAATTTCTCTCTGTTAAGGTGACTTCCTAGTTGTCCGACCTAATATCACGACTTCTATCTACTGGCAAGTTCATTCTCATGTGACAACTCTGGCTGGCAGGGCTGAGAAAGTGTCATCTTCTATGTATTTATTTTATTTAATTTTTATTTATTTTTTAGGTAGGGTCTACTCACTCTGTAGTCTCAGGCTGGCCTCCAACTCACAGCAAACCTCCTAGCCTTGCCTCCCAAATCCTGGGATTAAAGGTATATGCCACCAGGAAAATGTTGTGGTTTTTTTGTTTGTTTGTTTGTTTTGTTTTTTGTTTTTCAAGTTAGGGTCTCACTCTAGCCCAGGCTGACCTGGAATTCACTATGTAGTCTCAGGGTGGCCTTGAACTCACGGTGATTCTCTTACTTCTGCCTCCCAAGTGCTGGGATTAAAGGCGTGTGCCATCATACCTGGCAAAATGTAGTCTTTTTAAAAATTACTTTTAGGGCTGGAGAGATGGCTTAGCGGTTAAGGCACTTGCCTCCAGTGCCTAAGGCCACGGGTTCAATTCTCCAGGACCCACATAAGCCAGACCCACAAGGTGGTGGCCCTGGTGTTCTCTCTCTCTCTCTCTCTCTCTCTCTCTCTCTATCTATCTATCTATCTATCTATCTATCTATCTCTGCTTGAAAATGAATAAATAAAATAGTAAAAAAAAGGAACAGAAGTTTTTAATAAAAATTATTTTTATTTTTTTAAATGTTTTTATTTATTTATTTGCAAGCAGAGAGACAGAATAGAGACAGGCAGAGAAAATGGGCATGCCAGGGCCTCCAGCCACTGCAAACAAACTCCAGATACATGTGCCTCTATGCATTTGGCTTTCCATGGGTATTGGGGATTCAAACTCAGGTCATTAGGCTTTGCAGGCCAAGTGCCTTAACCGCTAAGCCATCTCACCAGCCTGAAAATGTAGTCTTTTAATTGGGCCTAATGGGTAGCTTGCTTGGAGCCTTCCTTCCCGCCTTCCACTAGTACATGCTACTCAAGCGCCTACTCTGGTCCACACGCTGCTCCAGGCACTGGGAATAAAAGGACCCTCGCTTTCAGATAGCATTGCTGCTCTAAAGAAAACAAAGTTTGTGAGGTGGCGCATAGCTGGAAAGGAGGGGCAATTAGGGAAGACATCTCTGAGGAGGTGATATTTGAGTGGAGACCTGAGCATAGAAAAGGGCCATGGAAGACAGGCGGGAAGAGGTTTCCAGAAGCTAGGCTGGGGAGATGGTTCGATGGTAAAGTGCTTGCTGTGAATGACCTGGGTTCAGATCCCCAGCACCCACATAAAGAGCCAGGCGTGGTGGTGCACATCCATAATCCCAGTGCCGGGGAGAAAAAGACAGGGAATCCCAAGGGTTTACTAGCTGGTTTCTCCGAGTCAGTGAGCTCTAGGGTTGAGAACTTCCTCAGAAAGTCAAAATGGAGAGCAATTGAAGAACACAGCGTCAACCTCTGATGTCCCATGCACGGGAGCGTGCTCGCGTGTGCACACACACACACACACACACACACACACACACACACACACACAAATACATGGATGCATGCACATGTAAAAGAAAGAGAACACAAAAATAGGGTTCGAGGCCCAAGTGAGAATGACCTTAGTATGTCTGAGAGCAGAAAGCAGGAGGGCTGGGGAGATGGCTCAGTGGTTAAAGGCTCTTGCTGGCAAAGTCTGACAGTCAAGGTTCAATTCCCAAGCCACCCACTTAATCTGCACGTAAAAAGTGGTACAAGGGTATGTGTTTCTTTGCAGTAGCAAGAGGCCCTGGCACATCTGGCACTCAGGCACATACATACATACATACATACATACATACATACATACATACATACATACATACCATACATACGTACATAAAGTTAAGAAGAAAGAAAGCAGGAGAGAGCGAAGAGTAGTGACTCCAGAGACTTTCCGGGGTAGTGACCACCGAGGGCTGTCCCTGGGAGCAGTTCTGGGGCCTGTGGGTGGGGCTATGGGTCTAGGCCTGGGCTAGGACTCAGACAGCCACCTCCCCCATCCCCATGCCCTCTTCTGACCCATGAAAGGGAAAGGCCGAGTGTGGGCTCTCCCTCCATCCCCACTGCCAAGATGGTAACCAATGAGACCGAAATCCCTGTCTTTTGCCTAGCCAGCACCTCAGCTTCCTGTGCCCCTGTCCTGGGTTGGCATCCTAGTCCCATCATGCCCTGGGGAGGGAACATGACTTGCCCAAACCCCAGTCAAGAAGGGACAAACTCTCCCCAGTGGCTGGCTGGGGGACGGCAGGGCCTCTGGCCACCTGTTAGGACAGAGCAGGCCCACCCAGCCAGCCTCCCCTGCCCCCTCAGCCACGAGCCTCTTCTGTACTGTGTCCCCTGAGGCACCGGCTCCTGGCAGGGGTCATAGGGCAGCACTGTCCCCATTGCCTGCCGGCGTGCCCGGCTGGTAATTGAAAATACCAAAATTCCCTGATGGCCAACATCCAGAGAAACCTGATCCGGGTGGGCGAGGCATTAGGAGGGGCCGGAGGACATCCAGCTGTCCCTTTTCTCACCGCTAATCCCCAGATTCCAGGAGAGGGGCCAGCCTTGATGGTCTCTCCTGCAGATGCCGCCTCCTCACCACGCCCTGGTTATGGGGCTTAGGGGCTCAGAGCCCAGGGGAGCTGCCTGAAACCGAAGCCTGCCTTGTGGCCCAGACCCCCCAAAGCTTGTGAGAGCCACCCGCCCCCCACAGCAGCTAAACTCCCACGGCAGGGAGGTGAGTGGGAGACCAGAGGTCTAGGGTGTCCTCACAGGCCCTCTCTGGGCCTCTGCTTCTCAGGCTTCTGAGTGAGCTGGCATTGCCCCTGGAGGGGAGAAGCAGGAGAGACCCGAGATGGCCTGGGTTTCTTCTTACCTCTATATGTCCTCATCTGTAAAATGGGTATAACTCCCACATCATGGTTGGCATGAGTAAATGGGCTGAGTTAGTTGGAGAAAAGCAACTATATGGGTGCTGTTAGTATTTGGGACTTGAGGTAGTCCTCAGACTGCCCAGGCTGCAGCCTCCCCTCAGTGGGCATTACAGGGTCCAGTGAGGCATCAGGTGACAAGTTAGTTTTGGCAGAGGATCTATTCCAGTCCTTCTGTCACTCTAGGGCCTTCATAAGGCTGAGCTCCAGGCCTCTCTCTTGATCCACTCACTACTCCTCAGCTCAGATCTGGAGGCAACCGAGGGAGGGTCCAGCCTGGACAGGTGGAAGACACAGGGCCAGGCTGTGAGAAGTGGTGTGTGAAAGTTGACCGTGTACCCCACCAGCACTCAGTGGCCCTGGGTTGACCACACCACCCCCTGCTGTGTGACCTTAGACAAGTCACTTCCCCCATCTTGCCCCAAATCTACCCCCCGAGGGTGAACCACTCCCCAGCCACATTTACTTTACCTGGGAGCTGGTGAAAAGTTGAGGTTTCCAGCTCCCCTCCCCGAGATCTGCTGAGTCAGCAGCTCGGGTAGGGCAGCAGTGTGAGATCTGACACTTGCTTAAAAGTAAGGCAAGCTACAGGACACCATCTCTTGGGAGGTCAAATTTCAGGAAGTGTCAGGAGCCCAGTAGCTTTAGCCTGGGACTGTCTTGAATGTGGGTTTCACATAGTCCTGAGTCTCTCACTGTTTCTAGAACCTAGCCTGGTGCCAGCCTGGGGGAGGTGCCCACTGGGCTGAAAGACACATGGAGGCAAGCCTATGTACCAGTCCCCTTCGCATTGCTGAGACAAAACACCCAGCCAGAAGCAGCTGATGAGAGAAAGGGTTTATTTCAGGCTCACAGTGTCAGAAGCAGGGAAAGCAAGGCAGAGCGAGACTGAGCATCACATCTTGTCACAGCAGCAGGGAGGAAGCAGCAGAACGGAACTCCTCTAAATCCCCAGTAAGGCCCACCCCCAGTAACATCTCTTCCAGCCAGGCTCCACCTCCCAAAGGCTCTGCAACCTTCCCAAATTGCCACCTGCTGGAGACCAAGTATTCAATACACATGAGGCCATTGAGAACATTCCACATTCAAACCACTACAACCCAGGAGGCTTGTCTATGGAGCCCAGGACCCCAGCATCTCCAGCAAGAGTTTTCCCAGTGGTATTTCCTTCTGATGGGGCCAGGCACCCACTGGACCCTCACCCACCCATTCCTTCCTAAAGCAGCCTTGTCATGTTAGGGCTCCCACTTCAGAGAGGTGAAAGGCCCTTCCCACAGGTCAGTGGGCAAGATGGAGAGCTGGTGCATGGGTCCACCTCAAGACATTTTGGGGGTCTGGATGTGAGTAGCCCTGCCCGAGCCCTCTATAGATCTAGATGGCCAAGTGTAGGGAGGAGCTTAATTAAATGTTCCTTGTCCATCCTCACGAGCTACATGTGCAGGGGGGGGGTAGGGGGGCGCTCCATTAGCATAATGCAGGAAGGCAGGGTGCCCCAGACCATGCACAGCTAGCTGAATGGTGCCGCCCTGTTGAGGAGCATGCCCATGTTGGCATAATCCTCAAATTGGCCTGGGTCTGTGAAACTCCAAAAGCTACTCATTTGACTCTTCCCAGCCAGGTCCTCAGAACAGAAAGCTTAGTAACTCACAAGGGTGGGTGAGAGAGAGCGGGGAGGGCACTCTGGAACTGGAGACAGGATCAGAGAATGAGGAGAGATCAAACCTGGAGCAGAGTTGGGGCAGGATAGCCCAGTGCCAGGTTGTGTGACCTTGAGGGATTCACTGGGGCCAGTTTCCTCTTCGGCAAAGTGCAGACTGTGTGTGTGTGTGTGTATGTGTTGTTATTATTGTGTTGTGTGTAATATATGCACATATGTGTGCAGATGTTCATAGCCCATGCACGCACGTGCAGAGACCTAAGGAAATGTAGGGTGTCTTTCTTTTCTGAGAGAGTCTCTCGTTCTTTTTTTGGTTAGATGCTGACCAGGGAGTCCCAGTGATCCTCCTGTCTACCCCTCTCATATTCCCTGCAGTTCTGGGGTTACAGACATGCATGGTCGTGCCTGGCTTTTTCACAGAGGTGTTGGGGATCAAACTGAGGCCCTAGTGCTTATGCAGCAAACTGACCCACTTTGTCATCTCCCCAGCCCTCCAAATGTAGGTATCAGCCTCTATCCAGGAGAGGGACATGATAGGTCACAGTGCACACAGTAGCAGATGACACCGTGGACACTCCCAGTGCTGACCATGTGTCCTGGAGGCGCTGGGAGCTCAGTGGGGACCAGCAGCCTTCTAGAAGGGAGAAACTGAGCTCATCACAGAGCCTGGGCCAAGGGTCTGAGTTCTTCCCCCACATGAGGGCTGCCACCCCCATGGGCCATCTAGGGATGACTTTTCCATGGTTCCTTGGAGTCCTGGAGGGGAGCCTAGGCCTGCTCAGTGGCTTCCAGGCCAAGTACTGTAAGAGAATGGGCAGGGAATGTTGAAGCTGCTAAGGCCTCGAATCAACCAGCCTGGCCATGGTGTAGAGGAGACAGCCGGATCCAGAGAAGGCGACAGCTTGCCTACAGTCACACAGCTGGTTAGCAGGGGACACACAGGACAGTCTAGTGAACAGGCTGGGCTGGAAATAGTGTCTCTTGAGCTCCTACCAGACTAGGCCAGGCTGGTATTCAATGTAGCCAGAGCCCTGGGAGGCCAGGAGGAGTTTGGGAGAAGGGTCAGATTCAGGTGTCCTGGTGCTGGCCAGGACTAGGAATCTGTGTCACAGAACTGCTCAGGAGTCAGGGAGAATTCAGGAGGTGCTCCCTCCACCCTGTGAGTCCTCCATGAGACTGAAAGCCCTTAGGTCAGAGAAGCAACGGGACTGGCAGAGGAGCTCCCAAGAACCCATCCCTGGACAAGCCCCTCTGGAAAGAGCAGCTCCCTAGAGACCTCAAGTCCTGGTCCCCACTAGCTTAGGTGACCTCTGGGAGCCCATGGACACTTCCATGTCTTCATCTGTCTGTCACCAGGGCCACGTCTGACACATAATTGGTGTTCTGTGCAAGCCTGTCCATTGAAGGAGGCAAAAAGTACACCTAGGCCAGGTGTGGTGGCACGAGCCTTTAATCCCAGCACTCGGGAGACAGAGGTAGAGGAATTGCCATGAGTTCGAGGCCAGCCTGAGACTACACAGTGAATTTCAGATCAGCCTGGGATAGAGTGAGACCCTACCTTGAAAAAAATAGACCTAGGTCATTATAAATGTAGGGGTCAGGGACAGGCCATGAACATGGACTATCAGGCCACTCCCAACCCTCTTTGGACCTCAGTTTCCATATATGTAAAACAAAGGAAATGTATCAAATCATTTGTTCAAGACCTTCCAAAGCTGAGCACAACTCACCTTCAGTCTCCATCTAACAGTGGGTGGGAGGACTCATTGGTTAACTACTCCTTGGACTGATTTGGTTGAGGTAAAATTCACATGACATACTGGAACCATTTGAACACATGCAACTCAGTGGGGGTTGGTTTGTTTACTGCTACCCTTTCCCTATCTAGTTCCAAAACATTGTCACCAATCCCAAGAGAAAACCCTGGGCTCCACCCAGGTCCAGCACCCTCCACCCCCACAAGCCCTTGGATACCAGACACCTGTTTTCTGCCCACGCCAACTTTCCTGACTCCTCCAGATATCTTCTACCAACAGACCCGCACCCTAAGCAACCTTTGGTATCTGACCATCATTAGCCTGTCTGACCCAATAGAACGTCTTGTCCAATCTCCTCTTGGGGTCAAGCCCGGAGAAGAGCCCAGTGCATCTCCCTCCATCTGATGTGGCCTCAGTTTCCCTGGATACAGCCCACAGCCCCACTGGGCCCCTCTGCCATCTGCTCCCTCACTGACTGTATGGCCTTGATTGGTGCCTCCCCCCTCTATTATACCACAGCTCCCTGCCTCTCCAGGTCCCTCTGAAGTAAGTTGTGCCTACCCTGACCTCTGATCTCTGACCTCTCTTACAGCACCGTCGACCGTGTCCATCATGCACCAGGTGAGCCGCACCGTGGACAGCATCACCCTGTCGTGGTCCCAGCCTGACCAGCCCAATGGTGTGATCTTAGACTACGAACTACAGTACTATGAAAAGGTAGCCATTCAGCCATGGACCCCTCACCTCCCCAATTGTCTCTGCTCAGCCTGGCATCTGCCCTCCTGCCAGGTCAGACATGCTGATGCAGCAGGCAGAGCAGGGCCTCAAGGTGAGGCTCTCCATGGGCCCACCTTCCCTGATCTAAACCCTCTAGCAGGTGTCCTGGCTTCTCTGAGCCTCTTGTTCTAGTCTGGGGGACCAGCTGATTGTCCCGGTGACATGTTATGCTCAGCCCTGATGCCAACAAGACCCCTTTGGTCTTGACCTCCAAGGGCCTGAGGTTGTAACAAACTGGTTTTCCAAAACACTTCACTTAGCATTGATGACGAGTCAAGAGC
Source organism: Zapus hudsonius (assembly GCA_004024765.1). Lineage (NCBI taxonomy): Eukaryota > Metazoa > Chordata > Mammalia > Rodentia > Dipodidae > Zapus > Zapus hudsonius. The sequence continues at coordinate 37,999 of PVHP010001375.1, read as the reverse complement.
ATGGTTGTTGGGTGAGGCTGGGGCTGCTCTGAGCTCACCCCAGGCTGTCTCGGTGCCCTGGGCCATCCCTCAAGCCTTTAGACCAGACCCACATTCCCACTTCTGGGACCCACACTGGAAGACACAGGTAGGAGCAAGAACTATGAGGTCAGATCCACTTACATCCTTCACTAGCTGTGTCCCAAGCAGGCGTCCTAACCCCTCTGGGCCACACGCAGATGACCCCCACCGCTCAGGTGGAAGAGAAGAGGCAGGTGTGGTGATGCCAGGAATCCCCCAGCCCTGGCCCTGCTCTTCCACTGCCTGTCATGGGGTGGGCTGGGGCAGCACCATGTGCAGCCAGGAGAATGTGAGGCCTGCTGGAGGTGGGCACAGCCTCTGGCCTCTCACATGGCTGACTGTCAGATGCCCTGTGTCCCCTTACTTGACTAGATTTTTCTTCCCTGCTGCCATAGAGACTGCAGGTGTTCCTGGGAAAGTTGACATGGGGGTTCCATTTAGATTAAGGTGACTGATAGGACATCCTTAGTTAAAGGGAGCTGGAGCCTGCTTCCTGAGGTCCTGCCCCACTCTAGCAGGCTGTCAGCTGCTGGGTCAGCTGGAGTCTGGTGAGGCTGGGGGTGGGGGGTTCTCATACACTCATCCAGCCTCACCCAGATGCTCATAATCTCTGGCTTCCTCCCACATCCAGGATGTGGAATCAGAGAGATCAGGGTCCACCTCTGTCTGTCTAGTCACCACCTTCTCACAGCCTAGAACCTGCCTCACAGAGACACCTGACAGATGTTGGCTGAGTGTATTAATTACTTCTTCTTTGCTGTGACCAAATCCCTGACCAGAAAAAACCTTAAGGAAAGAAGGTTTTTTAAAAATACTTTATTTATTTACAAACAGAGATATACAGATATATACAGAGAGAAAGAGAGAGAGAATATGGGCACACTAGGGCCTCCAGCCACTGTAAACTCCAGATGCATGCATGACTTTGTGCATCTGGCTTATGTAGGTACTGGGGAATTAAATCTAGGTTGTTAGGCTTTGCAGGCAGGCACCTTAACTGCTGAGACATCTCTCCAGCCCAAAGGAAGAAGGTTTTATTTCAGTTTACAGTCAAAGATTACAGTCCATCGCAGTGGGGAAGGCCTGGCAGCAGGAGCTTGAGGCAGCTGGTCACACGGGGCGCAGGGAAGAAGCAGAGGGATGACAGCTGCCACTCAGCCAGCTCTCTCCTTTGCTCGGTCCAGGACCCCAGCCCAGAAAGTGGTGCTGCCCACAGACAGGGTGGGTCCTCCCACCTCAATTAACCTCACCTAGCTAACCCCTCACTGGTGTGCCCAGAAGCTTGGTTTGGGGAAGATTCTAGGCCCAGTTAGGTTGACAACTGATATAAACCATCACAGTGAAGCTATGGGTGTGCCCGGCCACTACAGCCCGGGTGGCACATTCCTGTTCTTCAGGCCCTCACCTCGATGGTCACACTTGTCCCTCCTTTGTGCCCTCATCCTTGTCCGTCAGCGTCTTCAGAGTCCCATCAACTGCCACACCTTCACCAACAATGAACATCTTCCCACAGACTCTGCCACTCTTGAAAGCCCAGTGTGATGGCAGTGGGGAGGGAGGGGCCTCCAAATCTCCCCAGGGTGCAACCAGTGAATAAGTGTATTGTGTGGATGAAGAGAGTGAAGGATGGAGCCTGTGAATGAAACAAGAAACAGGAAGGCTGGCTGCCAGAGCCAGCCACTTCCTGCCCCTTCCCACCAGGGGCCAGCCCCTACTTGACTTATGCTTCCCAATCTCAGCCTTAAAATGCTGCCTCCTCCGAGAAGCCCTTCTGCGATGCTCAGACCGATAGGCTGATGTTTGACCTTCCCTCAGACTACACCCTTCTGCACAGCATTTGTCACTGCTTTGAGCCACAGGGTCAGCTCTTTCAGGGTGAGACCTCGTCATTACCTCTGCCCCCTAGTGCCTGGTACACAGTAGGTGCTCAATAGGTGCTTGTTGGATGTCTCATGGAAGTGGCCGTGGAAGCTGTGGTCCTGAAAGAAAGCAGCCCAGCCCCATGGTGTCCCATGGTGACCTGAGAGGTGACTACCACCCTGGGTGTCTGAACCAGCCGCTTCCAGGCCCAGGAAGCCTTGCCTGGCAGGGACCAGCATTTCTGGCCCTCCAGCAGGGACAACTTAGGGACTCTGAATAGAAAAAAAAAAAAACTAATTAAGAAGCTTTGTGATTAAAATGTTCCGTCCCCAAAGATGGGAGCGGAAATGGGGAATCCCTGAGGCTAACAACCCATTTCCTACTGCAGTGGGCAGGCCTGGGAGGCGAGGTGGGGTGGGTGGAGGTGTGAGCAGGAGGTGCCACTGCCCTACTTTCTGCACTGGCTGGAGGCCCCAGGCCCCAGGGGAATAGCAGGCTCTGTGGCCACCTGCTTGCCACCTCATTCATCCTCAGAACAGTACTGTCAGGCACTGATGGGAGGGGAAACTGAGGCATGGAGACACCTGGGACCTGTCAGAGAGCACCCTGCATTGAGTGGCCAAGCAGGGATCCTGTCTGAAGCTACCTGTCCCTCCTTTTATTTCTCTCTCTTTCCCTCCCTCCCTGGCTGTTCCTGCCCCCTACTGTCTTCCCAGAGCTGCCTCTGGGACGGTCAGTGAAAGGCACTTGGGAACAGCCCCCTCTGGGCCCCTGCTTCATCAGCTCCTCTGCTCCAAGTTAGGGTGCATCTGCCATTGGAGCATGGGCACTGGACCGCTTGACTTTCACTGTCACTAACTGTGGGCCTGGCTGGATGCTGGCAGTCAGGAGTTCTGACAGTAACCAGACCCCGGAGGCCTCGCCCCCACAGAGCAGGGAGAAAGGTCTGAGACAGTTGGAATACTAGCCACAAGCAGGCTTGCAAAGGCTCCCCGGGGGCAGGAGTGCCCTCAGTGGTGGCATAAGTGAAAGGCTTGCGTCCCATGATATTTGAGCTGAGCTCTGACAGCTGAGGAGCCATAGACAGATGTGAACAGTCAGTCCAGGCAGCGGGCAGGGCAGCGGGCTCAAAGGCCCTGGGGCAGGGCTGAGCACCCGCATTCCTAGAACAGAGGGAGAGCCGCAGAGGAGTGGGTTAGGGAGGGAGGCTGCCTGGGGTGTGTCCAGCCTTCCAGGCCTGGGGAGTCTGGATTTGATTTAAAGTATGATGAGAAGGTTCTGGAATGATGTGACCTGACTCTGATTGCAGTCAAGAATCCATACAGCAGACCTTGTGGAGAAGAGACCGGAGGATAAAAGGGGAAAAGACACAGGGGACCCTGCACAGGGCACTCGGGGCACCAAGCGGGAAGTGGAGGTGGCACAGGCTAGGGGATAGGTTGGCTGCAGAGCTGGTGAGAAGCCAGCATCTTCAGACATTTCAATCCTCTGGAGGCCGGGAATGGAGCAGGATGACTCCCGGGATGGTGTTGCCCATTCCGGGGGCAGGAGGTTTGCTGGTGTGTGTGTGTGGGTCAGAGGGCCAAGGCAGCCTGTGTGGAGAGGCAGTGGAAGCAAAGGATGGAGAAAGAAGGACAGGAAAGCTGATGGCTGGCGTTGTCCAGTGAGGCCCAAGGGGAAACAGGAACGACTCTGTCCTGATGTCTTAGCCACCACCTCTCACTTCTGGACTCTCCTGGCCAGCCTACAGGTGACAAGGTGTGTCTCTGAAGAGCCCATGGCTAGCTCTGGCTTATCACCAGGATCTGCCCTTGGCCAACAATTCTGTCTTTCCCGAATGTTCCAGATCTTCCTAGGAAGAGCTCTCTTCCCTCCCCCACGGTCATCTTCCCGTCTCCTCCACTCCTCCCTTCTCCAGAAAGGCCTTCCCCCAGCTCTGCTGGGACCCACAGCCTGCCTGGAGCCCCAGCTGACAGCCTTTTGCCCGAGGCCGCTAGATGCCTCTGATGAATGGTGCTAGGCACTGCAGACCAGAGTCCCTGGGGAGGTGGCCTCCTTTGGTGCAAGGGTCCGCGGGAGCGGAGTCATGGACACTGCAGGAGCCTCCATATCTATTTAGTGTTGACTCTACAGAAATGTCCATCCCAGCAGCCACGAGGGACTGGACATTCCAGCAGGGCGACAAGGTCTAGGGGTGGGGGTGAGCTGTGGGAGTCTGAGCTGTGTCCAGTGTACCTGGAACAGGATCTATCTGGAAAAGTCTGTGTACCTTCACCCATCTCCTGACCACTGGTGAGGGCTGTTCTGAATGGTGAGAAAGTCCTTGTGCATGATGACATGACTTGTGTGCTAAAAGCTCTCGCTGCCTTCCACTACCATCTCCCGATACACCCTATAATCTCCACATCGATCCTGTTACCCTGCCTCAGAGACCGCAAACCAAGACTGGGCGCTGAGGACATCATGCGCTGGCCCCGAGTGTCTGGGTTAGGACACGCACTGAGGACCCGTGGACTTCATTACGCTTCTCCCATTGCCCGATAGTGATTAATCACTGTTCAGCTAACGGTGCTGCAGACAGAGGCGTCTTCCTCCAGGAGTTGCTGATGGAATTCTAGGGAGGTAGCATTTATGGCTCCATTGTCCATAGTGGAAGACAGAGGCTCGGGGAAGTGAGGGTCCTTCCCTGGGTCATGATGCCCAAGTGCCAAGAACTGATATTTGAAATGACACCTACCCTGTCTTCATTCATTGTCCAGTTTTGGAGAAATGATCGGCTTAGGTTGGTCCCTCATTCTCCAGAGGCACATGTGACAGGAGCAGTTACCTCGCCTGTCATTCATATAATCAGGAACTGAACCCCCTCCCCAACATCCCTAAATGGACACTCCCCAGATTGTAGAATGGAAACCCAGCTTTGTGCTAGAACAGATTTCATGTTGTGCGGCGACATCTAGTGGTCAATCATGGTACTGCATCCCATGCCTAGAGATTTGGAATGTTGGATGACCTATCAATAGTGAGCACCTACTCTATACTGAGCCTGGGGTCTGGAAATGAACAATGTAGTCCTTGCTCTTAGGGAACCTCATCCTTAGAGAATGTGGACGCGTGAATTAGAACAACATGCAGGAGAGGCTTTGAAACTACAGCTCTTGGCTGGGACATTCAGGAAGTGTCCTCAACAAAGGAGTGATGACTAGGGAATTGCCAGGTAGAAGAGGAAAAGGTATTCTCAGGCCTACATCCTCTCTAGCCTTGTGTCCAAGCTCTTCCTCACACCCGGGTGACTTCTTTAATGTTCAGCCCAGGCATCCTATTCTGTGGGGAGATTTCTATGACCGCAGGCCAGGTCTCATTTCCTTAGCTCACTGGGGGGCTCACCCTACCTGTGTGAGCCCTTTATGACCCCAATTTACAGGTGAAGGAAAGGAAAACAGAGGTAATAAGTAATGGAGCCAGCATTCCAACCCAGAAATCCTTGCTGCGTGCCTCAAGGCCTGCAGTCACATTGCTCACACTGATTTCCACTGTACCTGTGGGAGGGGCAAACGAATGGCATGTGTGCAGAGGTGTGCATCGGTGTCCCCGAGGTTGAGATCCCCACACTCCTGTGCAGAACAGAGCTCTGAAGTCAAGGTTTTTTCTTGTCCCTTGTGGAACCCCAGTACCCAGCCAAGGCCCAGTACAAAGAAGACCCTTGGGGAAAGTTTGTTGGATGACTGACAGATTTCTGGGTGCCCATCACTTGCATTTAGCCTCACCACGTGCAGCGGTGTCCCTGAGGTGGAGATCCCCACACTGCTGTGCTGAGCTCAGCTAGCATCCTGCTTCTGATTCCCAGGCAGCACTAAGTAAGCCAGAACCAGTGTTCTGTCTCTCAAAGGAGGGGACATGCAGTCTCGTGTACCCAAAGTCCATGGACACTAGATTTGGCTCCCTGTAAAACCTAGTTTGGAGCTCCAAAGCAGTCACCAACGGATAGGTGGGTCTTTGAGCAGCATTTCCGCCCTCTGGGCCTTGGTGTCCACCTCACCTAAGTGTACTGAGACTGAACAAGGGTCCTTCTGTGTAACCCATCAAGGCACAGAGCAGAGGTGGGTGCTGGTCCTTGGCATGGGTGCAATAGTCAGCTATTGCTGAGCTATACTGGGGAGCACTCCCCCATACCCAGAGGCATACAAGACGTGTCTACTTTTCTTGCTCATGGGGTGATGTCTGTGGGTCAGCTAGGGTGGCCCTGCTTCTGCCGAGGACTTGAGGCAATGTCTGCACTTGTTTCTAATCCTGGGATTGGCTGTTCCCCTCAGACTCCTCTCACGACACATGTTCGAAGCATGGCCATGCTGGTGGCTTGAATATACAATGTCCCTGTAGCCTCCAGTGTTTGTGATTAAGTCTTCTGCTTAATCCCCAGTTGGTGGAGCCGTGCTCTGCTGGGGATGAGCCTTGAGTTTTATTAGTCAGGCCCCGTTGGGTATTCAGAACTAGTTCACTCTTGCTGCTTCCTCCCAGATGATGTGACAAGATGTGACATCTACATGTCTATTCCACCTTGCTTTCCCTGCCATGGTGAGATTTCCCCTTGAAACTACAAGCCTGAAATGGACCTTTTCCTTCTGTAGCTGATTGTGGTCAGGTGTTTTGCCTCAGCAATGAGAAAGTAACCGCCGTAGGCACCAAGCCAGAACAGCACATAGAGAGTTTGCACCATGGCCACAGAATGTTCCAGTGGTCAAAGCAAGCCACGTGCCAAAACCCCACATCCATGAGAGAGCTATCCTGCACCCCCTCAGGAGGAAGCGCCTCAAAGTCACATGGCACAGGTGTGGCTGGTTCTGTCACAAGGGAGGGTCTGCCCACCATGGGTATCACCCTCACTAACCATCTTCTCTGTTCCCCGGCAGGAGCTCAGTGAGTACAACGCCACAGCCATAAAAAGCCCCACCAACACGGTCACTGTGCAGGGCCTCAAAGCCGGCGCCATCTATGTCTTCCAGGTGCGGGCACGCACCGTGGCGGGCTACGGGCGCTACAGCGGCAAGATGTACTTCCAGACCATGACGGAAGGTGAGTGCGTGAGTCCAGGAGGCGGGAGGAGGGCACTGACTCCACAAGCCAGCAAACTCAGGGCTCCATTGCTACAAAGCCCATGCCAACTGACAAGATGGTGACCTCCCTCCCTCTGGGACAGAAACCTGTGTTCACCCTGCAAACTGCACAGCCATTCACAGAGCCCCTGGTTCTAGGTCCATTACCATCATATCGGCCAGCCCGCTTTCTCTCCCATGATGCCTGGACGCCCTTCCAATCAAGTCCCTTCCTTTCCTTTCCCTGCTCCAGATTTTTTCTGTATAAAACAAAAGCATTATACTCCATCAGAGAGACTAAACACCTTATACACAACTCCAGGGACTTGTGATGGAACTTAGAATCCTGAACCACATCTAGGGGCAGGGGAGGTGGCTCTGCGGTTAAGGCGCTTGCTTGTAAAGCCTGGCAGCCGGGTTCGGGTCCTTAGTCACCACCTAACGAGCCTTAGGTACAAAGTGGGCTCATGCATCTGGAGTTGGTTTGCAGTGCGTGTGCCCATTATTCTCTGTCCTCAAATAATTTAAAAGTAAAAGGTGTGGTGGTGCACACCTTTCGTACCAGCACTCTGGAGGCAGAGGTAAGAGGTTTGGTGAGTTTGAGACCACCCTGAGACTACATAGTGAATTCCAGGTCAGCCTGGGCTAGAGCAAATAAAATATAAAAATGTAGAAAATTAAGTAAAATTTAAGAAAGTGGAAAAAAAAAGTAAATACCGAACCACATCTAAGTTCAGCAGGAAGAAGTGCTGAGATAGATTAGTAATGTCTGCCCTGGGTAGGGGAATGGGTCCATTTATTGTATATGCCTCACAATCTTGAAGACCATTCTTGCTTTAATAATCTTGGAAGAGCAGCCAGATTTAAAGAGGTGTGATCTCTGAAGCCAGACAGATGAGAATCCCATTGCTAACTCGGCCCTGAGTATGGGCTCAAACATGGCCCCCAACTCTCTAACCCTCAGTCTCCTCACCTAGAAAACAGCCATGTTATTAACATGCCTGTCAGGTAGAAGGCTGAGGCATCTAGCATATACAGACCAGTAAGGTCCTCATTGTCCTTGCTGTGGACCTGGGAGTCTTGTCACCAACCAACAGAGCTCCAGCACTACTTCTTAGCCTTTGTCTGGGTGAACCTTTCAAAGGTTCCTGGACCCCAAAATTTCTGTCCTACCATACATGCCCTCCCTATGTCCTCCCTCTCTTCCAGCACACTCCTCCTCTCCCCTTTCTAAGCCCCCTTCCATGTGGGATAAGTTCACTGACCAGTGATTGAGGCACTGTACCAAGTCCCTCTCTTGATCCACAAATGTGTGACAGGCCCTGTGGGGCTAAGGATCCAAACTGACCTCATCCCCGACCTTGACAAGCTTCTGTACTTAATACTAAGAAGGACCCTGGTGTAGTCGGCACAGGGAACAGACAGAGAGGCATCCATATCACTAGCCCTTAGCCATTGCCAAGTGCATCTGTGCACGGTGTCATTTAAGCCTCAGCACCAGGTCAGGCAGACTGGGGTTCTCCTGCTGGCTTTGACCTCTTTCTGCTTGGATGACCTCGGGCAGATCCTGACCTTGCTCAGTTCAATATCCTCAACTATAAGAAGGGGTCATCTTATCACAGACTGTTGCCGGAAGTCACCATGAGTGATACAGGAAACAGTGACGGCATTAGTCATTGCTTACTGAGCCTTGCCTGTTTACCAGGTATTGTCAGAGATTTACCAACAATCCTGAGATAGGGACTGCCATCCTCCCAGCCTCTAGACAAGGGACAGAGATACAGAGAAGAGAATGGCTTTGCCAGGACTGCTGCATGCATAGGTGACAGGATCAGTCGGGTTCCCTTCCGGGGAGCCTGGCACCAGCTGTCTTTGCTGTTGCCTCACCAGCATGGAGGTTCAGGGCTCTCTGTTTCCCCCTCGCAGATGACAAAGTGTGGGTCGATCAGCCAGTCTAGCCTACCTGGCAGACTCTAAGCCAGTAAGAGATCCTGGGTCAAAAAAATTGGATGAGAGCCAGGCATGGTGGCGCATGCCTTGAATCCCAGCACTGGGAGGGAGAGGTAGGAGGATTGCTGTGAGTTTGAGGCCAGCCTGAGACTACATACTGAATTCCAGGTCAGCCTGGGCTAGAGCAAGACCCTGCCTCAAAAAACAAACAAACAAACAAAGTTGGATGGCTCCTGGGAGAATCAACACCTGAGCTTGTCCTCTGGCCTCCAGAGGCATGCACACACGCACCTGAGAAAGAAAGCTGCTCACAGACCTGCCTGAGGTTCCTTGCCAGCCATTCCCTGCACAGCACATGACAGGTGCCGAGGTAGCAGGAGTCCCCAGAGGCCAGCAGGCTGGAGGGTGAGGCCAGGGCTGAGTGTCTGCTGTGTTCTCTCCACAGCCGAGTATCAAACAAGCATCCAGGAGAAGCTGCCTCTCATCGTAGGCTCCTCGGCCGCCGGCTTGGTTTTCCTCATCGCAGTGGTAGTCATCGCCATCGTGTGTAACAGGTGGGTGGTCCTGAGCCGCTGCTGGAAGCAGGGGAGCCAGGAGGGGCTCCAGGAGGCCAGGATAGCTCAGGTGACCATTGGCAATCATCCAGTGAGGTTAGGTGTCACTCCTGACAAGTCATACACTCTAATCCCATCACTGGGAAGGCAGAAACAGGAATATCCTGCCCTGCAGCTCGCTGGCCAGACAGTCTAGCCTAATTGACCAGCTCTGGGCCAGCGAGAGGCCCTGTCTCAAAAACAAAAGTGGATGGCTCCTGAGAGGAACCACACCTGAGGTTGTCCTCCAGCCTCCACATGCATGTGCACAAAAAAGACCCCCTCCCACTTCCCAACAGACTGGACATAACAAAGTCAGAGAGACAGAAACTTCTGGGCTTACTGAGGGCACAAGAAGGGGTGTGGCTCGAGAGAGGACAGAGAACAGAATGAACCTGGGTTTGAGGGATAGATGGGAAGGGACAAGTGGAGCCAGGGAGCACCCACCCTCTCCCTATGACCCACTATGGCTCCCCGCTCCCCGGGTGCCTCCAGGTGGCTCCAGCCCTTTGCTCTTGTTCCAGAAGACGGGGGTTTGAGCGTGCCGACTCGGAGTACACGGACAAGCTGCAGCATTACACCAGTGGCCACAGTACGTACCACCAGCCTGCCGGCACCCTGGGGCCCTCACTGTCACTTCTCCAGAGGCCTCTCCAGCCTCTTCCCCTCTTCCCTCCACTCCACAACCAGACTGAACGTCAAGCAGGTCTGAATGTGTCAGCTGTCTCCGTCTTCTTGGCCTTGGCACCTGCTGTTGTCTCTGCACTTCCGGTCATGGCCTCACTGTAGATAAGCCACTCCACCCACTGCATCTCAGGTGGTCATCTTTGAGCTGCCATATCCCCTCTTAATGAAGTCATTGTCACAGCGGTTATCTGGTCTCCCCACCATGACAGCAAGGGTCCTGAAGTCCTAAAGTCTCCTGGCACCAGCTGCATGCCCACACATAGAAGACGTTGGATTCATGTCTGTGGGATAGAGGAATGAAATGAATGAGTGAATGAATGAATGAAAACCCCAGGCTCACCAGTTATGGTAGTTCATGCTAGTAGGGAAAAGCTGAAGAAATGGAGGCAGGCAGATCAGGAGTTTGAGGCCAGCCTGGGCTACACTTAAAGCCAGGTATAGTGGCACATACCTGTAATCCCAGCACTTGGGAGTATGAAGTAGGAGGATCACTGTGAGTTTGAGGCCAGCCTCGGCTACAAAGTAAGTATCAGGTCAGCCTGAGCTGAGATCTTGCCTCAAAAAAAAAAAAACCTGGGGAAATTGCTCAGTGGTTAAAGGCACTTGCTTGCAAAACCTGTAGGTCCAAGTTTAATTTCCCAGCCATGCACATAAAACCAGATAAGCATTTGTTTGCAGCAGAAAGAGATCCAGACATACCCCCACACACACACACACAGTGCAAGTAAATAAATGAATGTTTTAAGATAAAACCCAAGCCGGGCTGGTGGCACACACCTTTAATCCCAGCCGTCGGGAGGCAGAGGTAGGAGGATCGTCATGAGTTTGAGGCCACCCTGAGATTACATAGTTCCAGGTCAGCCTGGGCTAGAGTGAGACCCTACCTCAAAAAAGAAAACAAAACAAAAAACAACAATTAAAGAAAAAAAATACCAGACTCTGAAAGAGAAAGCAAGGCAGCAGGCTGTTCCCTGGCTCTGTGGCTCTCCCTCTGGGGCCCTCCGTCTTGCTTCCCAAGTCTCCTCAGTGGCCATTCCTCCACCCAAATCTATCTTTCCCCCACTATCCCATCCTGTGTTCCAGGCCACGACTGGGGTGCATGTTTTAAACCCAGAGCAGAAGGCCAGACGGGCCAGGATAACAGAGCCTGCGCCCTACTTGACCTTGGCAGAGGTGTACTCAGGTACTCAGGAGGTAGGATTGTAGGGCCGAAGGGCAACTCAGTGCTGAACCTGAGCTCACGGGATGCTCAGTGGGTACTCTAGGGTGCCTGGGGTGGCTTCTGGGAAGGAGGACCCTCATCCCATCCCTCCAGTGTCACACTTTGGGCTGGGAATACCGGAAATGCCAGGCACTGTCCTAGGTACTGAGAATACCAAGTAAACAAACCAAATATCCAGGCCTTTGTAAGAACTTATGTTCTAGTGTGAAGGCGAGGGAACAAAAAAACCACTTGCCAAGGAGCAGGTAGAGAGCCTGTCTAACCAGGCATAGTAGTACTCACCTGTAATCCCAGCACTTACATCAGAAGTTCAAGGTTATCCTCAGTTACATAGCAAGTTTGAAGCTAGCCTGGGCTACATGAATCATGGTGATGACTCAGTGAATGAGATGGATGCCACACAAGTGCAAGAACCTGGGTTCAGACCCCACATAAAAGCCAGAAGCTGTGCTGAGGTTTTCTGTAATCTTGCCACACAGATAAGATAGGTAGAAGGTAGAGACAGAAGAGCTTTCCAGAAGCTCACAGACCAGCTACCCCAGCAAGCAGAGAAGTGAATGAGAGACCCTGCCATAAATGAGGTGAAAGATGAGGACCCACTCCCAAAGTTGTCCTCTGACCTCCAGACACTTGCCATGGCACCATCACATCCCCACACACACATGTGAACATGCAGATATGCACACCGAGAAAGAACAGGAAGGGAAGGAGGGAGATAGGAAGAGCAAGCATAGGGTATTCGGGATGGTGGACCAAAAAGCTGGGGGGTTGGGTTCTCAGTTTTAAATGGGGACTGCTACTTCGCTGAGAGTGTTTCATTGGAACAAAGACACAAAGGCCCTGGGGAGTGGGCTGCTCAGAGATCTCTGAGGGAAGAGCATTGCAGGCCATGGGCACAGCCAGTGCAAAGGCCCTGTGGCTGGAGCAGAGTGGGAATAAGCGTCCACGTGCAGAGTCTTGTCAGCCATGCAGGACCTTGACTTCTCCTCTGAGTGAAATGGGGAGCCACAGAGGGTTCCAAGCAGAGGACTGACATGCTCTGAGATACAGACCCAACAGGGCTTCTCTGGCTGTTGTCTGGAGAGCAAGCCAGAGGACTGGGAGGTCGGGGGAAGTGTGTGGATGCAGCAGGGCATTTGCTGCTGGCTTGGGGGTGGGGATTGGAGGCAGAGCAGAGCCCAGAAGTGCAGGCTCAGGCTCAGGCTCAGGTTCCGATGGTGCTCAGGGAAAGTTGTCAGGCTTGGAAATCACTTTGGACATAAATGTAAAAATAATTAAGCCATTAAATTTCCCAGAAGACTTTAGAAGTAACTAGAGAGATGGGAAAGTACTTTCTTCTTTGTGTGTGTGTGTGTGTGTGTGTGTGTGTGTGTGTGTGTGTGTGTGTGTGTGGCATGCACACACCCAGGCAGAGGCCAGAGGCCAGAGGAGAACAGAGGTGTCTTCCTTGAGACAGGGTCTCTCACTGAACCTGGAGCCCACTCCATTTTGTTACCTACCTGGCTGACCAGCGAGCTCAATGACACTCCTGTCTGTGCCACCTTCAGCTCTGAGTGACAGGTGTGTACAGCCACGCCTGGATGCTGGGGACCCAACTCAGTTTCTCATGCTTGCTGGCACAGGCTGTCTCTCCCACCCCCAAAAGGACTTTCTATGCACAAAAGCAAATGGGAGTGTGACAAGGAAGACCGGCACACGAACATGCTTTACATGCACTAGAAATGAGTCATAAGCAGGACACTGTCACGGCTCTCGGCGTAAGTCGCCGTCCTAGCGTGCCTCCCATTTGTCGTCAAGCTCATCCTGTGATGTCCTGCTTTAGTGTGGAAATGGGCACAGATCACACAGCAGCTTCAGGAAGAAGCCAGGGTCTGTGCCCGCTGCCATCACCGCTCTGTGTTCTATATACAGAGTGAGGCCAGCTCGCCCACTCCACCACCTGGGACCATTTGGGAGCGATGGTGATTTAGAGCCTGAGCCAATGGCAACGAAATGAGTGAGGTTTGTTTTAAAAGTAGACCCAAGGATTTGTTCAGAGATCAATACATTTTAAGCCTGAGTTCCCAGCTTCCTGCACCGCCCTCTCAAAGCTGAGCAGGACTTGTCTCTTTGCAAAGCTCTGCTATCCTAGGATCCCATATCCACAGTCCTGCATGGTCAGGACAGGCGGAGAAGTGGCAGCCCAGGGATGTCTGTCATCCTCAAGGTTCCTGTGCTCCATCCGTGAGCACGTATTGCGTGGAGACAGAGCTCTAGAGCCCTGGATGTGGAGCCAGAGGGCCTCACATAAGGCCCTGTGCCAGCTGTGACCTTGCCATCTCTAGGAGGCTGAGGAAGGAAGGATGTCAGTGCAATGGTATTTAGTTACTACTAAATAACATTTAGTAATCCTTGTAACAGGTAACAGTTACTTGTCGCTTTCTTTTTGCTCAGGGCCCTACTAAGCCCTTGAAAGAGATTCTCTTGTGCTGGGACAGTGGCTCAGTGGATGTATTAATTACTTTCCCATGTCTGGGGCCAAATCACCTGACACCAGTTTAAGGAAGGAGGGTTTATTTCAGCTCCCAGTCCAGGACCCCAGCCCAGGGCGTGGTGCCGCCCACAGGTAGGGTGGGTCCTTCCACCTCAACTTAATCTAGAATCTCCCTCACAGACATTCCTAGAGACTAGAACCTGAGTTTAAATTCCCAACACCCACATAAAGTGATGGGCATGGATGAGTTAGCAAATCTAGCCAAACTGGTGAGCTCAAGTTTTATTTAGCAGGAGACCCTGTCTCAAAGAACAAGGTGGAGCTCTCCTGGGGAAGACCTGATGTCAGCCTCTGGCCTCTACTCACACACATGTGCACCCACATACCAAACACATGTGCACACATAAAAGCCTACAAAATACCTAGGACAGACTCTGCCTGATAAACTGAATGTACAGTCAGTGAGTATCTATTGAGCATCTACTGTATACCACCTCTTCATAGATACTACAGAGACAGCACTCTACAATAGACACCCATAACTTGGGGTTCATAGATCCTTGGGACATCCCCTGGCCTGTGAGTGCCCTAATACTAGAGATAGAATATGGAATACTTTTCCAAGAGACAGAGCTGTAGATTTCTCCAAATTCTTTTTTTTTTTTTTTTTCCTTTTTGAAGTAGGGTCTCACTCTAGCCCAGCCTGACCTGGAATTCACAATGTAAACTGGAACTGGCCTGGAACTTACAGTGATTCTCCTACCTCTGCCTCCCAAGTGCTGGGATTAAAAATGTGCACCACCATGCCCAGCTTTTTAAAAATATTTTTTATTTTTTTATTTACAAGGAAAGAGGGAGAGAGAGAGAATGGGCACCCAGAGCCTCTTGCCACTACAAACACCAGATACATAGGCCACTTTGGTCATCTGGTTTACATGTGTCCTGGGGAATTGAACCCAGGTTACAGGCTTTGCAAGCAAGCACCCTTAACTTCTGAGTCATCTCTCCAGCCCTGATTTCTCCAAATTCTAACCCCAGAGGGAATGAAGGTGAATAAATGCATGAGATTCTTCAGTAAGCATTCATTGAGCACCTGCTGTGTACCACATCCTGGGATTTAGCAGCAACCAGACAGACATAGCCTCTGTCCTCCTGAGGAAGAAGGTAAAATGCTCCCAGGCAAGAGAAAGTTCCAGAAAGTGGAAGTAGGGGATCTGTGAACATGAGTGCCTGGGAACTAAAGGAATCCTGGTAGGCATCACAGAGGAGGCAGTGTTTGATGTGGTCTCAGGGAGGAGAGAGCCTGAGCTCAGAGGTGAGATGGAATGGAGTGCCTGGAGCTCTGTGAATGACTTTGTAGCTAGTGTGCCAGTTCATTGTTGCCATCACAAAACAACTGAGACCGTGCCGTGTGTAAAGAAAAGAAGCTTGGGGTGCTAAAATGATGACTCAGTGGTTAAAGGCACTTGCTTGCATAGCCTGCTAGCCCCGATTCAGCTCCCAAACCAGCCATATATGCTGAATTCAAAAAGTGGTGCAAGTGCCTGGCATTCCTATACAGCGGCAAGAGGCCCTGGTGTGTGCGTGCACACACATGCTCAGATAAATAAACAAAAAAGGAAGAAAGTTACCGAATTCTCCCTCTGGAGGTTCAAGGGCATGGTGCTGACATCTGCTTGACCCTGCTGAGGGTACAGTGGGTGGGGGATTGTGGCAGGAGCGCATGTGAAGGGGGAGAGCACATGGAGAGACAGGAGGAGAGAGCAGGAAGGGGCGCGGGCTTACTCTTCTTAACCTCTAAGGGAGAACTCTGCAAGAACGTCATCTGACCCTTGCACTAGGCTCTGCCTCTGAGAGGTCCCACCACTTCAGCATGGCACACTGAGGCCCAACACGTGGACCTGTGGGGGACAAGTCACAGCAATTGGTCATCAAGAACGGAGCTGTGTGCCAGGCAGGGGCCCTTTCTTCATCCCATAAGCAACAGTAAGGCTGCGGGTGGCATCTGACTGCTACCTATGGAGGTGCCCAAGTAACTCTGGTCTCTGGCAGAGCTTCCCCCTTGCTTCCAGTGTATCCTCAGTCCTGCCCTCCCATCAAAAATGGCCTCCCCCTGGTTCTTCCAGGAAGAAGGCTAAGGGCCAAGCACCACCCCCTTCAGGCTAGGCCTTGAATCTGAGCAAGAAAGAGCATTTCTGGGAGCCGGTCCTGGCTCCTAGAACCCTGCCTTAGGAGAAGGGAGTCATGGCTGATATTCAGGGTTAGGCGGCCTGGGCCAAGACCAGGAAGCAGTGAGTACGGTGATAAGAGAACCAGTCATGGGGGCTGGAGGATGTCTTAGTGGTAGAGCATGTTTCTAGAATGCACAAAGCCCTGGGTTCAATTCCCAGTACTAGAGCTATGGGGAATCGTCTATGAGTTAAAGACTGAAAGACCCAGGGGCTCCTTGAAGCTATGTAGCCTTGGCCAAGTTATTTGACCTCTCTGAGGTCACTACAAATTCTCCTAAGAGCTCTCAGAGAAAGAAAGATGTCATGTGCCCCAAAGGCAGAAATGAGACAAGGTCTGGCACTCAGTCTTGGCTGGTAGTTTTCAGCCTCTTTGGGGGGTCTCGAGCTCCTATAAGTCTCTGCTACAGGTCTTGGATCCTACAGGCAGAACGACACAGATATGTGTGTGTAAGCATGTTTATGTTTAAAGTTCTAAGACAGGAAAATCTAGATGTCTAGACTCAGGGATGGCGTGTGTATGTGATGGCCAGAGGCCACCCTGAGGTGGCATTCCTCAGGAACACGGTCCACTTTCTCTGAGAAAGGTCTCTCATTGGTCTGGAGCTTGCCAATTAGATTAGACCAACTGGCCAGCAAGCTCTGCTTTCCCGGTGCCAGGTTATAAGCATGCAGCATCACACCTGTCCTCAGAGGACAGCCTTGGGGGTCTTACCTTCCACCCTGTCTGAGGCAGGTCTCTCATTGTTCACCACTATACGTGCCAGATAAGCTCCTGGGAATTCTCCTCTGCCTCTCATCTCACCATTGAAGTGCTGGGATTACAGACCACACTGCCTTGTTTGGCTTTAAATAGGCTCTGGGAACCTGAACTCAGGCAAGCACTTTACTGGCGGAGTTATCTCTCTCTAGCCCACAGGAATAGAGTTTTCTATTTTTTTTCTTTTTTATATTTATTCTCATAATTTTTGGAACTTAAGGAGCATGAATTACTTTTTGAGTCCAAAAAGGCCAATAACAGTGCTGGAACGATGGCTCAATATTTAAAGGCACTTGCTTGCAAAGCCTGCCAGGTTCAATTCCCCAGCCACCCACATAAAGCTAGATGGGCATTCATTTGCAACAACAAAAGATTCTGGTGCACCTCTGCACATGCACGCCCCCCATGATTGATTGATTGATTGATTGATTGATTGATCGATCGATTGATTGATTGATTGATTGATTTTTAAAGGGCAATAATAATAATGAATGTATTCTATGGTCACCAGGCCTCCACAGTCTGTCCAGGACCTGCCAAGTGGCTCATGGAACCAAATCAGCCAACCCTAACCCAAAGGGTTAGTCGACTATACCCCCATACACACACACACACACACACACACACACACACACACACACACACTCAATAACATGGCTAATGTGATAGAGCTGGGGATAGTCACATAGTGAGCATTTTAGGCTTTCTAAGTCTCTGCTATAGGCACCCAGCCCTGCCACTAAAGAATAAAGGCAGGGCTGGAGAGATGGCTCAGTGGTTAAGGCACTTGCCTCCAGTGCCTAAGGCCCCGGGTTCAATTCCCCAGGACCCACATAAGCCAGACCCACAAGGTGGTGGCCCTGGTGCTCTCTCTCTCTCTCTCTCTCTCTCTCTCTCTCTCTCTCTCTCTCTCTCTCTCTCTTTTTCTCTCTCTGCTTGAAAATGAATAAAAATATTTTTAAAAAGAATAAAGGCAGCCACAGGGCCACTGGCAAAGCAATGAACATAGTTTTATTCCAATAAATTTTATTAGCAGCAGGACAATTTACCAGCCGCTGTGTTACAGCCTCCGAGTCCTCCATTCCTGGAATGTCTAAAGTAGACACCGAGAGTGATCGATTACCATGTCTAAGGTCACCCAGCTGAACAGGGCTGATGACCTGTGAGTACCAGGGACTCCAGCTCCTAAGTAAGTCCAAAAGACAACAGCCTTTGGAGTCACAGTTTCCATGCAGGGGCAGAGTGAGAAGGGAGCTGGGTGGGGCCCGAGGAATCCAGCCTGGGAGAGGACGGTGTTTTTCTTGACCTTCACTGAGTCAGAATTGGGTCTTTGATGTCCAAATCACCTTCTCAGCTCAGGAGTGAAATTAGTACACCCCTTGTCTAATTTCATGTTGATCACCAGGGAATTTGAGGATCCAGGAAGGTTTAAGGCTTGGCTAGTGGGGCCCCTGGAAGTGTCCTAGTGAGTAAGGCCAGCTCCAGGCTCATGGGCCTGCCTGGGAGGGCTTGGCAGTTGAGTAAAAGTCAGGAGAGGAGAAGAGGCTTGGGCTAAGCCTGGAAAGACAGAGGAGAAAGATCTCGTCAGGAGACAGACAGGAAGCATCTCCTTAGCAGGATCTTGAGAACATCAGTTTAAGGACTGCTCTTTCTCTATCTGAGTTCTGATTCTCTTGTTTGGATGTCCTCTTCCTTTACTTTGTGCCCCAGATTCTCTATCACAGGGCAGCAAACCTGTCTAGTCTTTTGTCTATGCCCACACCCAGAACAGACATTGCTAGGCAATCCTGACAGTCTCAGCAGCTCCAGAATGTCTAATCAATGAGAGTTGGATCAAGAGCTAGAACTTATTTACCTCCTCAGCTAGTCTCTCTGTTCCCTTCAACATTTCTACTTGGTGCCCATCCACTCATTGAGTTCCAGAGGGGTCAAGTGACCTTCAAGGATTACCCATGGGGGCCACAGGGGAACATCTTGAGGGACTGGCTTCCCTTTTGTGCACATTCTGTGACCAAGCTTGGTCTTGTCCCATAGTGACTCCAGGCATGAAGATCTATATCGACCCTTTCACCTATGAAGACCCCAATGAAGCAGTGCGGGAATTTGCCAAGGAAATTGACATCTCCTGTGTCAAAATCGAGCAGGTGATTGGAGCAGGTATGTGGCATATACCCTCAAGGTGCCATGGGAGGGGAGATCAGTCCAGTGTACCTGGGGTGAAGGGTAGAATTGAGAGTTAAGGGCCACAAAGAACCCTCCAACACTCAAAGTCTTAGAATACCCAAGGAGGCAAGGTCCTCAGAGGTCATCTGGTAAAACTGTCTCAGGAGGGCTGGGAAGATGGCCTAAGCCATCCACTTAAACTAGACATAAAAAGTGACATAAATCTCTGCTATTCATTTGCAGCAGCAAGAGGCCCTGGTACGCCCATACACCCATGTACAAATAAATAATTTTTTTAAAACTTAGCTGATGGCTAGCAGGGGAAGTTGAGTCACAGGGTTAGGCAGGAGCTGGCACAGAAGTTAGAGATGGAATGGAATTGGAGCCTGATTCTCAGGACTCCCTGACATTTGGTCCACCCCAAACCCACCCCAGATCACCCAGTGCTCTCACCCCCACCCACCCACCAGACATTGTCAGGCATGACATCCGTGAAGGACCCACTCTCTACTCCCAAATGTGGCTGGGACTGCTCTACAGGGTTCTGTGATGGTAGGGTAAGAATGAGCACTCACAAGCACCAGGAGCAGAGCTGATGGGGAACAGGTAGGTGACACTTCCAACCTGACATGTGACATCCTGCCTCTCTCACTGTCTATCCCCAGGGGAGTTTGGCGAGGTCTGCAGTGGCCACCTGAAGCTTCCAGGCAAGAGAGAGATCTTTGTGGCTATCAAGACGCTTAAGTCAGGCTACACAGAGAAGCAGCGCCGGGACTTCCTGAGCGAGGCGTCCATCATGGGCCAATTCGACCACCCCAACGTCATCCACCTGGAAGGTGTTGTCACCAAGAGCACACCTGTGATGATCATCACTGAATTCATGGAAAATGGCTCTCTAGACTCCTTCCTCCGGGTAGGAAGAGGGCCAGAGTCATGAGTGGGGCTAGGATGGCACTCCTGGGCATAACTTCATTCAGCCTCTAGATCAGGAATGGCTTGTGGATCGTTACACCTTCCATTGTCTTGCCCTGGCAGACATGGCTAATCGATCGCAGCACTCCCTTTCACTTAGTTCAGAAGCAATCACAGAATCCAACATAGTTTCCCAGGAAGCCCAAATAGTCACTCAGGGTTGGCCTAAGGTCTATTCTGATCCATGCTCAGGCAGCCTTCTCCTTATCCACAGAAAATGAGCTCAGGGACAGGAAGTGTTTGCCTAGGGTCATCCAGGGGGCCAAGTGAGAACCCAGAGTAGAGCCAGGTATTTTGATTCATATTTTGGAGCTCTCCAGAGTTACACAGGATGGGGAGAAAACTTAGAGCACAAAGCCAGCAGGGGAGACCCCCCCAACCGCCCCATCCCAGGAGATCACAGTCAGCCAGTGAGATAAAGAACAGGCCACCAGACCAAATACTTGTGAACCACGTGCCGGGCAGCACCGTTCATTCACCTTCCTGTTTAACTCAGCAGCCTGGCGAGGCAGGTGTTACTTCTCATGTCAAACAGAGGTTGGCTCATATGTCCAAGCTTGCACCGCCAGGGAGGGGCAAGATCAGTCAGTACAGGCATGTCTGCTCCTGAGCCTCCATCATCCTGAAGGTGCCTCTCACTGGCCTGTCTTTGAGGTCCCTGGGTAGCTGAGTCCTTACCACAGGGAGCCCAGGACAAAGGTGGCAGGTGGGGGCCTGTCATGGTGAGGGCATCCAGAGCTCTGACACTTGCCCTTTGTTGGTTCTCCCAAAGCAAAATGATGGGCAGTTCACAGTCATCCAGCTGGTGGGCATGCTGCGCGGCATCGCGGCTGGCATGAAGTACCTGGCGGACATGAACTACGTCCACCGCGACTTGGCTGCCCGGAACATCCTCGTCAACAGTAACCTAGTGTGCAAGGTGTCAGACTTCGGGCTCTCGCGCTTCCTGGAGGATGATACCTCCGACCCTACCTACACCAGCGCCCTGGTATGAGGAAGCTCTGGCCCCTGGGGATACCCATCTCACCTTTCGGGAAAGGCTTTGGGGGGCAGTGGGGCTCAAAGAAGAGAAGGTGGAATCCGATGACAGAGTAGGTGCCTCGTGCCAAGGGAACAGCATGAGCAAATGTGCCGTGCTCTGAAGTGGCATGGTAGCTTCCGGTGTTTCATGGGATGGGTGCAGCTCAGCATGATGTATATGTGACATGTTGACAGAAGAAGTCAGACAGGCCAACCTCCTTCTCTGCTCCCCAGGGTGGGAAGATCCCCATCCGTTGGACAGCCCCAGAAGCCATCCAGTACCGGAAGTTCACCTCAGCCAGCGATGTGTGGAGCTATGGTATTGTCATGTGGGAGGTGATGTCCTACGGGGAGCGACCCTACTGGGACATGACCAACCAGGACGTAAGTCTCCGAGGAGGTGGATGGGGCCTTCCTAGCCAATAGCTGTGGGAGGCAGGCTCAGGCCCTCAGGCTTGTGCAGGAAGCACACTTAACCAAACAGTATTCTGATTTCCCAGGCTAGCCTTACAGTCACTCAAAGGAGGTGGCCCTCATTCCTGAGGCTAACACCTGAGGTTGTCCTCCAGCCTCTATATGCACACATGTGTCAAAGAAAAGGAGATCCCATCCTCTGACCTCAGTCTCCAGAGGAACTGGATGACAGTGTCCCACCAGGCCCTGCTCTGTAATTACCTTTTTGGTGTTTCTGCCTAACTAGAGGTACCAGATGCAGTCATAGGAACTTTTATAGTCAGGTGTTAACTGGAGAAGACAGGTATCATGACCCAGAAGCTAGAGTGGTCAGGTGAAATCACCAGGAAGTCTTCCCAGGACCAGTGACACTTGAGAGTGGGGAGGGGGAAATGCCTGTGCAAGGGTGGGAAGGGAGGGGGCTGGGAGGTGTGGAGAGGATACTGAGAAGCTCATGCTTGCCAGCTTTCTGTGGCTGGAACAAATGCCTGAGGTGATCAGCTGAGCTTGGTCTGGACTCAGTTTTCCAGGTTGCCACCTATGGCCAGTTGCCTCACTGCTTTGGGGCCTATGAGGCAGATGTCTTAGTGAGGATGCGGCAGAGGAAGCTGCTCACTTCATAGCAGCCAAGAAGCAAGGAGAAAGGAAGAAAAAAGGTGCTTGAGTCCCAATGACCCCTCCTAGGACATGCCTCCAGGGACTTAATTCCCTTCCACTGGGCCCACCTCCTAAAGGTCGAACCACCTCCACCACAGGCTGGGGACTCACCTTCAGCCCATGGGCCTTTGGGGGACATTCAAGGTCCAAACTATAGTAGCTCCATGGTAAGGTGTTTGGAAATCACCTCACCATGTCTTTTCTTTGGCACATGTGTGGGCACACACATATATGTGTGCATGGAGAGGCTGGAGGACCTCAGGGGTTAGCCTCAGGAATGCTGACCACCTCCTTTGAGACAGGAACTTACTGATCCAGCAAGACTGGCCAGTGAGCGCCAGGGTTCCTCTTCTGCCCCCCTCCCCAGTGCTGAGACTAGGCACACACTGCGCTCAGCATTTTCCATGGGTCCTGGGGATCACACTCAGGTCCTCATGCAAGGCAAGCACTTTACCCACTGAGCACCTGCCCAGCCCCACGCAGGGATTTTCATCTGTAAAAATGTGGACAGAATCCTGAAGCTTCCAGAATGGGGAGGGTGAATTGTGGTTAAGTTTTGTAGATGCATCGTTACCATAGCAGGGCCGACTGGAGGTGGGTGTTTGGCCACTGACAGAAGAGCGGGGGTGGGGGTGGGGTGGGGGTGTGACGAGAAGTGGAGGCTATGGGGACACCAGGCAGGTTCAGGGCCAGGCTTTGGAGTTGCTAGGGCAGGTTGGGGTTAGTGTCTCTACCCAGAGTTCTGGGTGACACTCAAATCGAAAATATGGTCACCCTGGAGTCAAGCAAGGGCCCAGGGAGGGCATCTTCAGTCATCAGAGCCAGTAGGAGGCTCATATGAGAAGAGCAAAGGGCCAGTAGAGACAGGCACAGAAGAGTCATCTGGGTAGACCTCGGGAAAAGGCCACCTTGGGTTTCTGGATTTGCAAGGTTGACAGAGGACAGGACAGAGACTTGGCAGCTGGGACAGACTGAGTCTGGGAATGGTGGGAATCTAGGTTAGCCCCAGGAGGGGAGCATTCCCAGAGATAGATGAGCCTGACAGGAATCTGATACCCTCACCCCAAATGTGCAGCCCCACCGTGTCCTTGCATTGTTCCCAGGTAATCAACGCCATCGAGCAGGACTACCGGCTGCCACCACCCATGGACTGCCCGAGCGCCCTGCACCAGCTCATGTTGGACTGTTGGCAGAAGGACCGTAACCACAGGCCCAAGTTCGGCCAGATCGTCAACACGCTGGACAAGATGATCCGCAACCCCAACAGCCTCAAAGCCATGGCGCCCCTCTCCTCCGGGTATGGCTGGCCAGCCCCCCCACTGTCTCTGAGCACCCACCTTCTCTGAGTATTGCTGTTTTGGCCCTGCCCTCCTCTTGGTACTATTGTCCTGGCCCCCCTCCATCCTGTTGCCCAGCCCCCCCATCCAGTTCTGCTCAGCAGCCTGGGGCAGGCCTCCCCACCATTCCTTTCCCACCACACTGAAAGTTGCTTCAGGCAGAAGCTTCCACTGCAGGCTGGGGTGAGGGTGAGAAGAGGTCAGGATTGGGCTGTCCAGAGGAGAAAGACTACAGTCTGTGGGTCGTGTATGAAGACCGCTGTAAATCCTGGCATTTAAGAAACATTAACAAAACCCTCAGAGTCTTCATTGACTCACTGTGCTTGTCACTGCTGGCCTGAGCCTCGGCACACATTTGCACTCTCCACATACACACACACACACACACACACACACACACACACACACACACACACACACACATGCTCCCAGCATACATACACATGCTTGCAGAGTCCTGCACATGCAGAATTAGGCACAGCGTTCATGCTTGCTCTCACACATTGATAGTCTCAGACTCGCACACCCAGCACGCATGCATCCATCCTGTTCAGGACATACCACACGTGTCCCCAAGTCAGAGAAAGTGGCTTAGCTCCAGAATGTGGTTCGGGGATCTTGGGCTTCTCTTCTCCCTAAGGTCCCAGGACATGCTCCATCTGGCTTGTCTCACTGCTGCCTTCCAGGGGTGGCTGTCACTCACGGGTCACCCAGCTGTTGGCCTTGCACACTTACTCTCCAAGACCATGGGGTTTCTGAGAAGAATTTGCCAGGCATCAAGACCCAGCGCTGGCTGTGCCCAGATTCCTTGAACCAAAGTCCTTCGACCAAGTTCTTGTTGCCACAAGGTCTTCATGCTGGCTTCTGCCAGTTGCCTCTCATAGTGTCCCTGCGTTGACCATTCTGCCTCTGGACAAAGTCACTCTGAGCTTTTTTAACCTCATGAGAGCATGCTCAGTCCCCCGCTCAACTGAAACTCACCAGGATAGAGAAAGCTAGGGAATGGCCCTGGGGGAGGAAGCAGGGACTGGTTAGTGCAGTTAAGCCAGCCAAAGTCCTTCCCCTGAAAACAAGAGGCCCCGGGGAAGCGTCCTCCCAGCCTCACTCCTTGAGCGGAGCCTTCACAATTTTGCACACACTCACCATACACACATGCACACTTACACCGGTTCTCACTCACTCTCACCCACACTCCTATGGAAATACTACACATGCATGCCCCTGTGCCCACATGTGCATTCCTACCCTCCCTGAGAGCATTGCCCTGACCATCCGTGTCACCCACCTGCCCTCAGCATCAACCTGCCTCTGCTGGATCGCACGATCCCTGACTACACCAGCTTCAACACAGTGGATGAGTGGCTGGAGGCCATCAAGATGGGCCAGTACAAGGAGAGCTTCGCCAACGCCGGCTTCACCTCCTTTGACGTCGTGTCTCAGATGATGATGGAGTAAGTACCCACCAACACCCCTCCCCACCCACCCTGCTAGCTGAGCAGGGAGCTCTGGAAGGTGAGGAGAAGACAGTGTCTCGGTAGGGATGGGGGGAATTAAGGAGTGAGGTAGCCAGCTTAGGAGTTGCATCCAGATCTCCAGCCAGGCCTTCTGCATGCCTCCTCCTGGCTCTGTGCCTGGGCCATTCCAGAAGTTAAACCCTGCCTCAGTTTTCTCATCTATAAATCAAGCAGGTAGGGTGGAAAAGAAATAGAAGAAGTGGGTATTTAGCCAAACTGCTTCCTGGCAGCAGAGGTGAGAAGGGTACCCAGTGCCCTGTCTCCCCAGCGGGTGCTTTTTCAGCCACTTAGTCCAGCTTTGACCCCCCACACCCTGGCCCTCAGCATGGCTTTCCCAGGGAAGCCCACCAGCTCCTACCTGACCCATAACCCCTTCAACCCCACATGTTCCTAATGTGTGCTTCTCTCCTAAAGGGACATTCTCCGAGTTGGGGTCACCCTGGCTGGCCACCAGAAAAAAATCCTCAACAGTATCCAGGTGATGCGGGCACAAATGAACCAGATCCAGTCTGTGGAGGTTTGACATTCGCCTGCCTCGACTCGCCTCGCCTTGCCTCTTCCTCCGGGCCGCCCTCTCCACCCCCCACGCCGGCCCCTGGTGCTCTGTCCACGGCAGGGTCAGCCACTCGCCAAGAGGCCACGCACAACAGGAAGACTCACGCAGCGCTCCGGCCACAGGATGTCACCAAGAACACGTGCAAGTCAAAGGAATGAAAAGGGAATGGGGGAGACAAGCCGCTAGATCTGGGAGGGGGCGGGACAGCAAGGACCATTTTTCAAAGAGGATTCTCATACGGAAAGTGATGATGGTTCTTAGGGGGGAGCAAAAGGCTGCGGAGAGCCATGCCATTTGCCTGTTAGAGACCAAAAGCGGTTTCTCTCCACCTCCCTCTGGAAAGGTGAGCTGGCCTCGGCCAAGAGACATTTCCAAGAAAGCAAATAGGAAGGGGAGAGACAGGCCGCCCTCCCCTCCTGACTCAACAGCTGAGCCCCAGGCTCAAGGGGCAGACAGACAGGCAGCTGCCCTGGAAGCCCTGGGAAAATCCATTCCAGCTGCCATTGGGCAGACAGAAGAAGTTTTCTGTCTTGGGAGACGATTTCAGAAACTCCGACGAGAAACTGTTTCTGCTATCGGTTCAGGGTGCTGAAGAGGGGCTTCCTGACCTCCCGGATCACACCAAACAGGCCAGCCTTCCTGAGGACGGCCACCCAGGTCTGCAGCCCCACATGCCCATGCCCAGTCCTCACCTTGAGGACGATGCTGTGGTGACTGTCATCAGCTACGACTGCCAGAGTTCTTGCATCTGGGTTTGTTTACAGCGATCCGTGGACTCCGGGGTATTTTGATCAGGGGTGGTTTTGGTCCGGGAGGGTTGTTTGTTGGGTTTTTTTTAAAATGACAATGAAGTGACACTTTGACATTTCCTACCTTTTGAGGACTTCATCCTTCTCCAAGAAGAAGGTGTTTTCTGCTTACTAATTAGGCAATACACCAAGGGCGAGATTTTATATGCACATTTCTGGATTTTTATATGGTTTTCATTGACACTCTTCCCTCCTCCCATCTCCTTGCCAGGCCTCACCAAAGCCAACTGCCAGAGGACCATCTGGGCCATCCGAGACCCTAGTGAGATTAGGGGGAGGGGAACAAGGTGGAGCATCCCACCCAGGACTGTCTTGGGAAGCAGATCAAGGCGGAAGAGGGCTCAGGGCTGGAAGTCCTTCCCGCTTCCCTAACTCTCCCTCTGACCCGCTCTATCCTGTACTTCCTAGGCACTGAGGTCCCCTTCAGGTTCTTGGGTGTCCTCCAATGGCCAAAACCCAGCCTGAACCAGGCTGCCCAGGAAGCCAGGACTCTGATCATTCACTGTGACACTCCAGCCCAGGAGACTATGTGACTCTCTCCTGCCCCTTCCCTTTCCCTTAGGCCTCTGCCCAGGTCTCAAGGTCTTTGGCCACAGGGAAAACCATCAGCCAAGGGTCTGGCCACTGACTCTCCTGTTAGCAAAAGCAGGTACCCGAGCAGAACAATCGGTTAGTAAACTGAATGGAAATAAACGCTTTAGTTACAAAATGACCCCTGTACTCTGTACGTTCCAAGGAGACAACTTGGTACCCTTGGGACATGCCATGTGATTCCTAATGTCTTTCCAGGGACTCTCTCTCCCTCAGGATTCTAGAAGGCCCAAGGCTGAGAAAACATATGGAAGACAAAAAAAAAAAAAATGCCCTATGTGGCCTTTCTAGCCCTGGCTTGTCAGAGGCGCAGGCAGGGAAGGAAGTGCATAGGAGAGTCTCAGCTCTCAGCACCTGGCACCCTGGCTGTCAGGGTACTGGGAGCAAGAATGGGTAGGGCAGCCTGCCTCAGCAAGAGGGTGGGAAGTAGTTCTGGGTGCCACATGAGCTGTGCTCTGGAAGATTGTGATGATGGTGGTGGGGGTGAGGACACACTCCCACTCAGTCACACCGAGCCATAGGTGTGATCACCTAACCCAGGCCACACTGTCTGCTCTGTGCTAAGGGCTCGGACTCATTAAAAGCAGAATTCTTTGTAGGGCAAAGGAGGCAGGAGTGGATTGCTCTAGAAATCAAATCTAGGGGTGGGAAGGGAAGCCAGGGACACCTATCTCAGGATCAGAATGCTTCTTTGAGGAGCCTACCTAGGGAGGAAGACTGATGGCACGGGCCACCAGCTAAAGACCCAACCAGCATAAACCAGCCTGTCATCCGTTGCTTGCCTGTTCTCAGGGCCTGCTATGCAAAGGGAAGGAAAGGATTAGAGCAGACCCTGGCCCCTGGGAGGACACAGGAACAGCCATAGTGAGAGCATTGGCAGGTTTCCCACAAACTGGTCATCAGTGGCCCCAAAGATGCCCAGAGCAGGTGGCAGCTGTCCTGACATACAAGGTCACCTTCTGGCAGGAGCTGCTCTGATGCTCTTTAGATTAACTGTCTCCCCAGCCTGCCTCCCACTGCTCCAGGGCCCCACAATCGGCTGGCAGTTGGTGCTTCCGTCAGATGGCTTCCTGTCTTAAGCCACTAGGCTGGTGTTTGTAAGCCAGCTCACCTGCCCATCCAGACTCAAAACCTGAGCTGCTCAGTGGCCCTGAGCCCCTGTGTGCATGCGCCCAGAGTCTGGGTGCTACTCAGTCTCCTCTTCAGGGTATCCAACAGACATCACTGTGACTTGTCCTGGGTACAGGCAGTATTCACTTCTCAATCATGGGGCAGCCTGCCCCTCACCCACCCCACAGGGAGTGGCAGGCCCTGCTGCCAAGCTCCTTCCACTTAGCGCTGCCCTCGGTCTGAGCACGCAGCTTGGAGCTTCCCGCTGCCTGGTTACTAATCCTTTCCTGCCCCCCTCCCCATGCACCAGCCCCCACCTGCCAAGCAGCCAGAGGAGAGCTTCCGGCAGGGCTGCTCAGCACAAACTTGCTTCTTGAGGAAAGAAAGCTGATTTGTGATCCTGGGCCAGGGCACTGTGGAAATGGAGCCAGCTGTTCAGGGAGGGCATGCCTGGCAGAGCAATGCAGGGCTGGGCTGGGTGAGAGCTGTGCCACTCACCTTGCCCCTCCTGCTCTAGAAGCCCCCTCCCCAGCAGGTCATTGTTGGTCTCTTCCTAGGATGATATTTAAGTGTTTGGCCTGGGAAGACACCAGCACACCAATCAGGATAGAGGATGGCCTCCCAGCAGGGACACTTAGGAGACTGAGGCAGGAGCTGCTTACTCACTGAAGATGCGCCTCAAACTCAAAGAGGCATCAGTGGGACTCTCCACATCCTCTCCAGTGGGTTTCTATCTCAGAGTTCCTGCCTCCTCCTGGTGGGCTGTCAAGAGCCTGGCGCCCCTGGTGGATCTGGGGCTTATTAGAAAGCTGGGAGCGCTACTCTCCCCAGCCCTGGCTGAAGCACAAGAAGGATTTAGGCCCCAGATTACTGCACCCCACTGTTTCTCCTGGCTCTCTCCAGACCCCTGTCATTCCAAGATGGTACCCAAAAGAAAAGACCCTCTCCAGAATGAGGTATGACACCCCCTGTAGTAATCAGTTCCAAGTTGCTGGGCCGAACATCCAAACCAGACACAATTTATGAGAGGAATAAGTTTATTTCAGCTTACGAATCCAGGGGAAGCTGGCTCTCCCATTCACAGATCCAAGCAGACAGAAACAACCAAACAGCCAGCACACACCACAAAGTGGGCAACAAACAAACATGAACCTGCAGGACCCCCAGAGCTCAGACTGCTTTGTACACCTTTGGGCTGGAATCAAATCTGTCCCCCAAACACACCTTTGGGCTGGACCCCAGGGTCTGCCCCCCCGTGACACCTCCCTCAGCCAGATGGCTGGAGACCCAAGTTACAAAACCTTCATAAAACACCCGAGTCTATGGGGGACATACTAACTATGGACATGGGTCAAGGGAGACATGCTCCTCAATGGGCCTTGGCTTCCATCTGTAAAATGAGAGCACCAGGCTGGGCGAGCCAGACTTTCAAGACACTGAAGCACCTCAGTCCTATGAGGAGGGCCTAAGAGAGAAAAACTGAGGCAAAGAGGGATGAGGTAACTATCAGGGCTATCACTCAAGGAAGGGGCAGAGTGAGAACATGAGTTTTCCTATGCCCAGTACTCAGCAGAGCATGCTCAGTTAGCTGACAGGAAGCGTAGCCTGTGGGGCCTGATGCTGGCCAATAAGAGAAGGAAAAGCTAGATGAGCTGATGCTATCAGGGAAGACATCCTGGCAGAGGCTATCTTGAAAATGACAGATGTGGAGATAAAGATCATTGGCGATGCAACCATTGGAATGTTCTAACTAAGTGGAAACTTTGGTCCTGATGGGCCAGAGATGTCTTGGGGGCGTAAGGAGAAGCAGTTGATGTAATGGGAGGTTGAGGCACTTTGGACGGCACTGGATGCTCCAGCCACAGAGACTCTTGAATGGAGAAGGGCAGGGTGAGCTTCAGGTTGTAGGGAGTCAATTCCTTCATCAAAGGGCAGGTGCCCCTTTGCCCTAGGAAGAAGAATTCCTGACACAGTCCTCAGGATTCCAGAAGAGTCCAGGCTGCAGGATGGGGTTTTGTGCTACCTACTTCTTTTATTTATTTATTTGTTTGTTTTTCAAGGTAGGGTCTCACTCTAGCCCAGGCTGACCTGGAATTCACTATGTAGTCTCAGGCTGGCCTCGAACTCACAGTGGTCCTCCTATCTCTGCCTCTGGAGTGCTGGGATTAAAGGTATGAACCACCAAGCCTGGCTCTACTCCTTAATCTATGCCCATTCGTGGATACACACCACCCTCTGAATTTAACCTCCATCATATGGCTCCTGCCACAAAACAAGGTGGAGAATGACCTTGACCATGGTCAATTTCCTCTATTGGGAAACCAATGTTGGAGTGCTGGTCATAAGAAAGGGATTAGCCTGAGTGGCCTCAGAGCATCCCCTTCCCCCCACCCCCATTGGTCTTAGGAAGTAGAAGCCAGGAATTGCAGTAATAGCTGAATACTTACCCTATGCCTGGTGTCAAAATATTGACCTCTCCACCTTGCCAGTGGGAACCTGGTTCCCAGAAGGGACTCCCAGAGGATCCCAACCAGGCCCACTGTCTTTGGCCTCCTTCCTCCCACTAGCCAGGATCTCTGTAAAGACTTACCATTGCTAGGTGAGCCCCTCCCTGACTACTGACTAACTTGAGAATTCTGAGGCTCCACCTTGGCCCCTAGTCTTGACAGCAAGACGTTCCCCCATAATCTGAACTCCCCCCCACACACAAAACAGGCTGCCCCAAATGTGCAAGGGGGGCTGCCATAGACAGGAATTAGGGCAAAGCTGGACATTAGATACTATAGTCTAGGACCCTGAAAGTGGAAGGGGCAGAGTAGACACTCAGGAATGCTCAGATTCAGCTAGGATTTCAGGAAAATGAGAAAGACGCCCTCCACCCCCACCCCAGAGTCCAGCCAGTCTAGGTTCACAGCAGGAAGCCTGCCTCCAGGAAAGCTGATCCAACAAGAAGCAAGAATTTAATACCTCAGAAGGGCCACCCTGTGGAGACCCACCACCCCACCACCACAGTGCAGGCCTGTTCATTCAACACCTGGCCTGGTGGGCCAGGGCAAGACAGAGTGTGGCTTCCAGCTGGACTTGAATGTCAGATTCCCCACTACCCGACCCCACATCATCTCACCAACCCTGCTATGCTACCCAGACTAAGGCAGATGAGCAAAGGCCTCTGGGGCTCCCCGTTCCTGGAGGTCTGACACCTCCTGCTGGAAGAGAAAGGTCTAGCATGGGCAGGGGAGCAGGAGAAGGAAGGAAAGGGCAGAGGAGGAGGTCAGAAAAGATCTTAGAGCAGGTCCTGGAGGCCCTGCTGAGCTTGCCAGAGCCAAGAATTCTTACATTCCAAGGCTGAAAAGATTCCATGACTACAAAACCCATCTCCTACGATTCCAATGGAGGGAATCCATGTTCCTAAGATTCCATAAGGATTCTATGCTAATGTGTCATCGTTCATCACTGGCCCCCAAGCCCGCGGGCCCTGGCAAAAATTAAAAGCACAAAGGAGTGAAGAGAGGAAAAGGGGAGGGAGACAGCTAAAGTAAATGCTAGGCACAGGGCTGTCACTGGAATCTGTTTAGAGGAAGGCACTTTCTGTTCTGGCTAGAGACGCAAAGTGACCTGGCCAGGTCTGCTTAGAGGAAAGGGTTGCAGCTGCCGTGCCCCACACAGGCTCTAGTACCTACTGGCTTGGGGGTTCTGACAGCTCACCTCAGGGGTCAGCTTGGGAAGTCATCTGGACTGAGACCTCCCATGCCAGAAAGAAATGGGAGAGCAGGGATCCAGCAGGGGAGACTGCATTTCCTGTGAGCCAGGTCCCTTCCTTCTGACCCTTCTCACCTGTCCCAGTTCCAGCCACTGCCCCCAGCCCCAAGCAAGCAGCGACCAGCTGGCAGAACTCAGTGATCAGTCTGTCTGTCTGTCCTCCCTTCTACGGACTCTGATGCATCCAGGAATGACCCAGGGTGCACCTGGCAGGAACCCTCACTCTCAAGCAGTCTCTTTGGACTTCAGAGAAGAGCAGTGACTGCTTGGTCACAACCACAGCTGCTATTTCTTCAGTGCCAACCGTGTGTCAGGCACCATGCTTCATTTCCATGTGGCATCTTGCTGACTCTTCACATGATTTCCAGAGACAGGTGTAATGACGGCTTGTACGCCACAGACTGGGAAGCTGAAGAGACACTGGGCACACGCCAGCTCCCCCAGGTCACACAACCAGCACTACATTTGTTCTCACTACATTCCCAATCAGCCCTTCACCACAGTCCCAGTTCCCTGGGGAGCACCATGACACCCTTCCCATGGGGCTTTCCCCAGAGCTGCTGTCAGAGAGCCCATGGCAGATTGGGTGCCTAGATCCCCTCCTTCGGCTCTCAGCCTGAGCTATGCAGGCCAGAGCTCTCAACCAGAGGCTCGGCTGTCTTGGCAGGGTTTCACAGGACAGTTTCCTCTGGTCATAAACATGGGTTTTTCTACACCAGTGTTGGGAGATCAGGAAGGGATGTGGCTGGGGCTCCAATGGCTGTGGGTCATACCCGCCTACTCCACACCCCACTGCTGTGACCAAGGAAATTTCACCAGCTACATCCAACAGCACCCCGACCCTGTTGCTCCAATGCCTTTGTAGGAATATTTTTAGCAGAACCTT
Source organism: Zapus hudsonius (assembly GCA_004024765.1). Lineage (NCBI taxonomy): Eukaryota > Metazoa > Chordata > Mammalia > Rodentia > Dipodidae > Zapus > Zapus hudsonius. Next base: position 5,249 of record PVHP010001375.1, on the reverse strand, counting down.
TTTTTTTCCAAAATAAATGTGAATTGTAAAAATTAACACTTGACGTCAGTGTTTTCATTTCTCTGAAGTTACCCACGAGATGAAATAGGAGTTCCTAGAAGTCCTGAGTAGGGCTCAGAAGTACCACTAGGAGTTGTTTGCCAGAGCTAAGGATGGGGTCATGGTAGGGCTGGGGTGAGGGCTTTGGACAAATAACTCCTAAGAACACTCATTCAGGTTTCAAACTCTGAGCTCTGCTATGGAGATCCCAGGGGGTGTATCCCAACTCAGCCATTTGCTGGCTGTGTGTCCTTGGAGAGGTGACTTAATGTGAAGAAGCCCTCTGGGTTAGGTGCTTTTATCAATAAGACCAGGTGACTGACAGAAGCAGCTTAGAGGAAGGGGTTAATTTTAGCTCAGTTTCAGAGGGTTCAGTTCATGGTCACTTGTCCATGCTCTTGGGTAGAACATGGACCCCCCCCCTCTCACCTCCCAGCTGGAGCTCTCTGTGCTTCCTTCTCTTTCCTCTTAAGCTAATACAACTTTCTTCCTCTTGGGACTGGGAACTTTCTGTTTTCTCTTTCTGCCTATTTAAAAAAAAAAAACAGCAGTGGGCTGGAGAGATGGCTCAGCAGTTAAGGCACTTGCCTCCAGTGCCTAAGGCCCCGGGTTCAATTCCCCAGGACCCACATAAGCCAGACCCACAAGGTGGTGGCCCTAGTTCGTTCTCTCTCTCTCTCTCTCTTTCTCTCTCTCTCCTTGAAAATGAATAAAATATATTTTTAAAAAAACAGCAGAGGCTGGGAGTGGACCCCAGTGGTTAGTGCTTGCCTAGTAGGAACAAGGACCTTTGTTTGAGCCTCAGCACTGAAAAACAAGCAAACACGTGTTTTTAAGATAAAATGCCCAGCAGTGAAAGATCCTAGGTTTGATTTCCCAACAGGGAAAGGAGGGAAGGAATGAGGAGGGAAGGAGGGAGGGAAGAAGAAGGAAGGAAAGGAGGGAAGGAAGTAAGAAGGAAGAAAGGGAGGGAGGGAGGAAGGAAAAAGGAAGAAACAAAAGGAAGGAGGGAAGGAATGAAGGAAGAAAGGGAGGGAGAGAGGAAGGGAGGAATTAGCTAAAGGGTAGTAGTGGCCCACGAGGAAGAGCCTCTCAGACAGAGGGGCAGCAGGAATAAAGGTCCTGAGGTTGGAGAATGTCTGGCATATTTAAGGAGCAGCAAGAAATCCATGGTGGCTGAAGCAGAAAGAATAAAGGGGGACTGGGAGAGCTGGGGTCCTCCCCATGAGATGAAAGCTTGTGGAAAGTTATGAGAACGCAGGTGCCACGATCCAGCTTTTCAAAGGATCCCTCAGATTGTAAAATGTCAGTGGGGATATCTCAGTCAGGGTCCTCCAGAGAAACAAAACCAGCAGGATACACATTAAGAGATTAATTTTGGGGGATATATTTAGCAATTTGGCTGGCAAATCCCTAATCCATAAGAAAGGCCAGCAGGGTAGAAATCCCGCAGAGGCGGATGCCGCAGCCCATGGTGGGACTTCTTCCTCTGAGAAATCTTAATTTTTTTCTCCTAAGGCCTTTTGCTGGTTAAAGGAGGCCACCTAGATTACAGAGGCTAATCTCCTTAACTTAAAGTCAAAGGGTTGAAGCTGTTAATCTATCTACAAAATGCCTGGATTAATGTCAGGTAGCTGGGTACCACAGCCTGCCAAGCAGATGCACAAGACAAAATGTAAGAGGGAAAGAGCAGAAGCTGGAAGCCACTATTGTCGCCCTGGAGGAGAGGACAGCGTTGGAACAGAATGAGTGTAGCAATGGTGAGAAGTGGTTGGATCATGGAGAGTGGGAAGTAAAGCTGTAGGACTTACTGATGTGCTAGTTGTGGAGGCGAGAGGCAGCGGGGAGGCTCTGCCTGAGCCCTTCAATGGGGAAGACTGCAAGGGGGTGGGCTTGGGGGATATGGTGCTTTGAATGTGGAATGTCCCCCATAGCTTCATGTGTTTGTGATTAAACTTCATACCTAATTAATCCCCATCTGAAGGAGTCTTTGGGAGGTGGAGCCTTGATAGAGGAGAGGTGTCACTGAGGGTGGACCTTGAGACTTTATAATCTAGCCCACCTGCCAGGGATGGTCAACTCTCTCCACTTCTTCCCTGCTGCTGGTGGAGCTGCAGTGCCCGGGCATCTGTCCTCCCCGCCCCCCATGACAAAAACCTCTTCAACGCTGTAAGCCAAAATAAACTCTTTCCTTCCATAGGCTGCTTCTAGCCAGGTCTTCTGTCCCAGCAATGAGAAGGTCGCTACAACAATGAATTCATTTCTTGCAAAAGCAACTTAAATGAGGAAAGGTTTACTTTGGCTCACAGATGAAGGAGATACAGCTCATCGTGCTGGGGCGGTAAGGTGGTTCAAGAGCGTGAGGCTGCTTGCTCACATCTCTGTGGGCCAGGCTGCAGAGAGCGGGGCACATCAACATACTGCTGGCTTGCTCCTTTCCCCTTTGTGCTCAGTCCACCCCCACCCACCCAATCATAGCCTGGTGCCACCCACATTCGAGGTGGATCTTCTCTTCACCTCTCTGGAAACACCCTCAAAGATACACCCAGAGGTGTGTCTCCCAGGTGATTCTGTCCAGTTGACAATGAAGATTCATCATCTCAGAAGCATGAGAGCAAGCAGCAGCCAAGGGCCTCCAGGCCTAGGGGTAGGACACTGGGATGGGCTGACGGCTGTAGATGGTGCAACAAGGATGTGGTAGGTTCTCCTGATGGCATCTCAGAGCTGCAAACAAGGAGTTTATCACAGAATGCCAAGCAAGACTTCCTGGGTGCATCGTACTGCTTAGCCTGCCACACGGCATAGCAGCACAGTGTGGGAAGTGAGGCTCTCCTACAACCCCTGGCAACAAGGACCAGGGACTAAGTGATGGTCTATGTCTTCCTTTTATGGATCCATGATGCCCCCCTCTGAGGGGTTGGGGCCAGAAACAAGCCAGAGAGAAAGCAATGGGATCCTGGGAATACTGGGCACTGGAGGGAGAGAGCCAGGCCAAGAGATCAGAGAGTCCCAGACTTGTCATGGTTCTGCCTACAACCTTTCCGTTTTGTACGGTGAAAAACAGTATGCACCCAATCAAATGAAAATAAAAAATGCTCTAATTCTTCTCCCAGGCCTCCTCCCCAGCTATGATCAATGTCCAGAGGGCTCACCTCCAAAGTTCTGTACAGGACAGATCCCCCTGGCTGACAGGAAGAATTATGATTCATATTGACTGTTAACTTGACAGGATTTAGAATCACCTGTGAGGGATTATCTTGATTAGGCTATTTGAGATGGGAAGACCCACCTTAATTATGGTGCCCTCATTCCATGGGCTGGGGTCCTGGACTAAGAGCTGGCTGAGCAGCAGCATTCATGGCTCTTGTTTCCTCACTGTGGACTGAATGCGACCAGCTGTCTCAAGCTCCTGCTGCCACGCCTTCCCTGCCATGACCTGGAACTGTAAACTAAAGTAAACCCTTCCTTAAAATGATTTTTGTCAGGCATTTTGTCCTAGCAGAGAGAAGGTAACTGATACACACATGGCAAAGGCATAGTGAAGAAAGTATGTATAGTCCAATAGGCATGGATTTGGCAATTGTCATGAAATGGACTATAGCAGTTACCTTCTGGTTGCTGGGACAAAACACCGGATCAGAAGCAGCTTATAGAAGGAAAGTGTTGACCTCCAGCTTAAAGTTTCACACAGAGGTTTCATCATGGCAGAGAAAATCTGGCAGGAGGAGATAGCCGGGCATCACATCTCCACATCAGCAGGAAGGAAGTAGAGAAAGTGAGCTAAGGGCAGCAAGCTGAGATGGACTAGTGACACACCTCCTCCAGCAAGGCTCCACCTACCAAGGGCTCCACCAGCTGCGGATTAAGTATGAGGCTTGATCATTAGCACATGAAGCCATGGGGACATTTCACATCCAAACCACCACATGGGCCAATTCCTGGAAAATCAAAACTAACACAACCCCTTCATATAGAGCAGATTATCCAAGTAGCACTGCAGCTATTTGGGAATCTGAATTAATACTTTTTTGTGACTTTGTGAGTTACTTTGTTTAGATACATAGACTGCCATGCAGCCCAGTCTGGCCTTGAACTCAGGATCTTCCTGCCTCAGTCTCCTTAGTTCTGGGATTACAGGTGTGTGTCACCAACCCAGCAGTATATTAGGGTTTTGTGGCAACTGTGTAACAAACTATCACAAAATCCATGGTATAAAACAAAAAAAATTATTCTGTCACATTTCTGGAGGCCAGAAGTCTAAAGTCATTATCACCAGGCCAAGATCAAGGTATCAGAAGCACCTCGCTTGTTTTATTGCCTGTGGGTGACAATTCACCCACTGCCTCTTCCAGTGGTGTCTTGGTCTGTGTCTGTGGTCCAATCACTCCAATCTCTGCCCACATGGTCACACTTCCTTCTCTTCAGTGTGAATCATCCTCCGCCTCTCTCTTTATCACTCTGGGATTGCATTTAGGGCTGATCCAATTGTCCCGAATAATCTCCTTATTGCAAGATCTTTGACCCTGTCTCAGTTGCAAAGCCCCCTTCTTCTATGTAATGTAACATCCAGAGGTGAAGATGTGTGTGTCTTCTGGGGGAGCACTGACTCAGCCTACTACAAGTGAACTTCTCAAAAATTTTAAACGTCTCTCTGCTAAAGATCCCAAAAGGCACCCTGGGGAGATGGCTCAGAGGTTAAAGGTACTTGCTTGCAAAGCCTTCTGACCTAGGTTAAATTCTTTAAAGCCAGTTGCACAAAGTGATACATGCATCTAGAGTTCGTCTGAGATGGCAGGAGGCCCTGGTGTGCCCATACTCGTTCTCTCTCTCTCTCTCTCTCTCTCTCTCTCTCTCTCAAATATTTTTTTGAGGTAGGGTCTCACTCTAACCCAGGCTGACCTGGAATTCACTATGTAGTCTCAGGCTGGCCTTGAACTCACAGTGATCCTCCTATCTCTGCCTCCCAAGTGCTGGGAATAAAAGCATGCACCACCATGCCCAGCTCAAATATTTTTTAAAAGTCCTAAAAGGATAAGAGATGAGCTGCAGAGTAGAAAGTATTTGCAAACCATATATTTAACAAAGAAAGAGTATCCAGAATAAGTAAAGTACCTTCAAAACACAATAATTTTTAAATAAGCTGTTTAGAAAACAGGCCAGAGATATAAAGATATTTCAGTGAAGAGGATGTACTGGTGGTTAAAAAAAAA